>JZKD02S1672813.1:1457515-1479090 GCA_000966675.3 Picea glauca
CCTTGATCCGTAACTGGTGATACCCTGATCGCAAATCGATCTTGGAGAACACCGTCGCACCCTTCATTTGATCAAACATATCGTCAATTCTTGGTAAGGGATACTGATTCTTGATTGTAGCCTTGTTCAGTTGACGGTAGTCAATGCAAAGCCTCCACGATCCGTCCTTCTTCCGAATGAAAATAACTGGTGCACCCCACGGTGACACACTAGGGCATATCAATCCCAGGTCCAACAACTCCTTCAGTTGCATTTTCAACTCTTGCAACTCCGGGGTCGACATCCGATAAGGCATTCTCGCTATCGGTTCAGTCCCCAGTTTCAAGTCTATGGTAAAATCCAACTCTCTTTCCGGCGGCATCCCAGGTAACTCCTCTGGAAACACGTCCGCAAACTCCTTCACCACCGGAAGGTGTTCTAGACCTTCTGCTACTCCCTTTTCGTTTAGCGCAAGGATCGCATAAAGCTTGCATCCCTTGCGTATACTCTTCCGTAACTGTAAGGAAGAGACAAACCCCAGGGATACTCCCTGGTTCCATCCTATAATCACCCGTCTCTGTCCTTCATCATTGACCAAGCTCAACCTCTTCGTCTTACAGTTGAGTATCGCATCATGCGATTCCAACCAATCCATACCAATCACGACATCATAAGATCCTAGGATCGTGACGTACAAGTCGACCCTCGTGACAAACTTTCCCAGGTTAAGGGCACAACCCGTAACCTTTCCTCCGACCTTCTGTTTGTCTCTCGAAGCCATCTCTACGAAGATAAACTTTTCCTTTTCTACTACCTTGACCTTAATCCTTTTTAGTGCTGCACTAGAAATGAAACTCTCAGTAGCTCCTGGGTCTATCAAAATACTAAGGGTCTGGTCAGCGATAGTACCTGTCGTCTCGAGCACAGTCGACTGGTGCTCTGCCTGGCGGTTATTCACCGCTGCATGAATCTGATGGGCCTTGCCCATATCTCCTACTGTAGTGGGTCCGGCTGATCCGGACGCTCTCGTCCTCTCCATAGGATAGTCACACTGGTAGTGTGGCTCCCCACACGTCCAACACCCCTTCTTCGGCCCAGTAGTCCTGGTACCCGAAGTAGAAGATAACAGCCCACTGGCCTGGAAACCTGGTCTGTTCTACTGAACAGGCCTAAACTGTTGTTGCTAAGGGCGACGCTGCCGTGGTGTTGTGGTCCTCGATACGGTGTCCACTGCTGAGGCGGCGGTCCTCGCGGTGTAGTGATCGTGGATCCCCTCTAGAAGCCACGATATCTCGACGTGTGTCTTGCTGGTGTCTGATGCTACAACGTTCCAGAGGAACCCTGCCCTGCAGGTCTCGCTGGAGTCCTAGTCTGACCCCCACCGATAAGCTCCTCCTCTGCTATGAGGGCCTTTTAGACAACGTCGTGCAAGGTTTGAGGCATCAGAATCCTAACCTTTGCACGCAGGCTGCTGTTAAGGCCAAACACGAACCTGTTGACCTTGAGCTTCTGAGTGTTCAGGTGAGGAGCATACCAGAGCAGCTCCATAAAACGTGCCTTGTACTCGGGCACTGTACAACCTCCCTGTCGTAATGCATTGAACTCATTGAGCTGATGCTCAATGAATTCCTCAGAAAGATACCTCTCTCGAAACCGTTCCTCGAATAGTTCCCATGACACATCTTCAATGGCCATGTTTAGCTGTGGCAGGAGCGTCTTCCACCATAGAAGAGCGCTCCCCTTCAGTTGAAAGACCGCCATGCGGACCATCATGTTGGAGGTATAATCGCAAAGTGAAAAACACATATCCATATTCTCCAACCATGCCTCTGCGGCTGCGCTGTCCGGGGCACCAAAGAACTCGAGAAATTTTACCTTCTCGATTTCACGGTGAATGCTACCTGTAACGGCCGGTGCGCGCAGTGGAACCTCAGCAGGTGCCAGTGCCCTGGCCTCATCTCTGTCCAATCTGATGATCAGCACCTCGGACATGCGCTGGAAAGATCTCATCATCCCCACAACATCGACAACTGTGATCTGCTCCTGTACAAGGACCTGCTTGCCTCCCTGGGGGTTAGACCCCTCAGGCGTGGATGCTACTGGAGGCGTCACGGCTCCTCCCCTAGCACCCTATCGTCTTCCTCCACGACGTCCTCTAACCATGATTACCTGCACACACACAATCAACTCGATCAACAACAGAATAATCAAATATAATCATGTCACGAAGCCATAGAGAATCCCACGTCGCGGGTCGAATCGGCTCTGATACCATATGTAACACCCCCTTAGCCCCCTAAGCCGAAAAGGGGCCACACAAGATCCAGAGATAAGACTAGCTTCTCAGCTCACCTCCAAGGCTGAGCTACCACTCCAATGCAGCTGAGAAATTCCCAACTCCTCACAAGAAAACAATGAAGACAAAATCCGGCAGCGTAACGTTATGCTAACCGTTCATCCCCTCTTCCTTCTTTTCCCCTTCTTTTATAGAAATTTGAGACCCACCTACTTTCCTAAATCATTATTAATTTAATTTTTAAAGATAATCCCCTAAAAATTCTCTACCATCCAAGTGTCACTCATCCCCCACGTTTCTCCAACAATTAATTTATTTTTAATAATTAAAAGACTCATTTCCCTTACCCCTCCTATAGTTGCTCCTAAAATTACTCCTAGGGTTCCTAGAGCCCCTCTCAGCTTTTAATAACTTTCCTAAAATGAAGTTGTTGATTTTTAGTAACTCCTTAATTGTTGATTCCTTTTTGCTTTTTACTCTAGGTTTCCTTACTTTCCTTTATTAAGTTTTCTTTATTACAAGTTTCCTTATTTCTATTAATTGTTCATTTCCTTTATTTTTTTATTTTATTTTATTTTTTTATTTTTAAAACCCAAAAAGATAAATGCACTCATTAAACCTTTCATTGTATTTCTAAAATCCTAACTTTTATACTCCCACCCTTTAATAATTTTAATTCTTCTTTATACTTTAAAAGCCATGGGTTTAACTTAATTTATCTCCCTCATTACTTTACCCCCTTTAATTTTAAGAAGACTTTAACTCACACCTAGGAGGGTTTTAGTTTACGTCCTTAAGTTTATTTTTTTGGAGGGTCTTCTCTTAAGGCTAATCAAAAAATTTATCTTAGAGATTTTTCAAATTTAGGTTTAGATTTGAACTGGAGACAATTAATTAAGGGAGTCATTTTAAGAATTTCATCAGGCGTTAAGGTCTCAGGGTCATCTAGGTTGTCTCATCATCATCATCAATGCGACGTTCCCTTCAGGACGCACTACATGCTCCAAGGGTGCCACTCGCCTCGTTTGCTTCTGTTGCGCAACGTTCCCTTCAAGATGCACCACGTGCTCCAAGGGTGCCAGTCGCCAATTGGTGTTTCTTTTGCGCGACGTGCCCTTCAGGATGCACCACGTGCTCCAAGGGTGCCACTCACCAACTTGACTTTTTGGTAGACATCTATTACCCCTGGAGTCAACACTCCGCCAGGTGAACTTGTGGGAGACTAAGGGCTCTAAGGAATAAGGCCCCCGCCTTATTGCGTGCCCCTTAGAATCATTATGAGCGACTGTCACAGTCTTCCCTCACGACATCATGGATCCTTTCGAACTAGGTAATCGTTAACCTACAGTTCGAGCCACAGCGGGAGTGCTAGTAGGCTGTGGCAGGGCTGCTGTCCACACCTCTCCCACAACCTCTCTGGAAATCATGTGTGGCCCCTTTTCTCCATATGTGAGTCTGGTCGGCAAGCTATCGTCAGCCTGCATCATCAACCATCGTGTCAGAACGTCAACAACATATCATAAAATCAATATCATATCATCAAAACAAAGCAATATCACCGTAAATGAATCAACCCAAATAGCACACTCCCTGACTCAATCCGGAGTCCAAGGGGGTTCCACCGATGCCTCTGCATCCTCAAGGTCTGAAACCCTACACACTCAATGAAACTGAGTCAATAGCACCTGTCTACATCAAGTAGTAAAACATCATGTCATCTATCATAACGCATCACAATAAAGCATAAATGTATTAATATCAGAAAAGTCCAGATCACTTGCGAGCAAGTGTCCTCAAAGAATAAGTTTTGTAAGTGTGCTAGAGCGGGATGTTACACTCTCAAGGGTAGAATCTAGAATTTCCACCTACCACTTGCAAGGAAATACAACCATGTGGTGGGATCAACTTAAGCAAGTGAAGCACCTTGATGAGAAGAGGATTTGATGGAGGTAGTTCAAAGGATGTTTCCAAGAGAAATATTTTTGTGAGCATTATTATGAAAGGAAGATGAAATATTTCTTTTAACTCAAGTTGGGAACCATGACAATGAGGGAATATGAGAAAATGTTCTTTGATTTGTTGAAGTATGTTGACTTCATAAGGGATGAGAAGGTAAAAATAGAAATTTTTGTAAGTGGATTACCCTCCTTCTACAATGACAAGATTCAATATGATAACCCCAATACTTCCGAGGAAACCACAAGGATATCAAGGAAAATTTATGAACAAATTAGAGGAAGGCCAATTTTTCAAAATGATTGGAATGACAAGATGAAGGGGAAAATTGATCAAAGAAAAAAATGTTTTAAGACACCCTTTTTCAAAAAAAACACCCAAGAAAATCAATAAGGTCAATCAACCCAAAATGAAAAAAAGATCGTTAGGGACTTCCCTCGTAAAGGAGAAAGAATGAGGACTTTCCACAACATTTAGGATGATGAACTAGTGGAAGACATCGGAGGAAACATTCGAAGTATTCATGTGGCCTTGGAAAACAAGCAAGTGGAATATCAGTCCCCCATGATTGAAGTGGAAGGTAAGATTGATAATCATCCCAT
The DNA here is from genome assembly GCA_000966675.3 of Picea glauca. Taxonomy (NCBI): domain Eukaryota; kingdom Viridiplantae; phylum Streptophyta; class Pinopsida; order Pinales; family Pinaceae; genus Picea; species Picea glauca. The sequence continues at coordinate 1,462,349 of JZKD02S1672813.1, forward strand.
ATAAATTTTAATTGATTCTGGAGCTAGTCATAGTTACATAAACTCTAACATTGTTGGAAGGTTTCACTTACAAATGAGTAAGCATAAGAAATCTTGGTTAGTTCAGTTATCCACATAGGTTAAAGATTGTCCAATAGACATGAATGGACTCATCATGAAGGTAGATGTAAACATCATACCATTTGGTTCACATGATTGTCTAATTAGCATGGATTGGCTAGAAAATCACCATGATGTCCTATACTGTTACAACAAGACAATCACATGTCTTTATGAAGAAGGGAAGGAAGGAAAGGTTCAAGGAATTCCAAGAGTTGTATCTATTATAGAGACTAAAACTATGCAGTTGAAAGAGAGTTTCAAAAAGAGATGTCATATTTTTCCAGCCCATATGGAAGAGGTAGCCAAGGATAAAGTGGAAAGCATTGAATACCATCCAACCTTGAAGGATTCCAAATATGTTTTTAGGGAAATCCTAGGATTTCCACCATAGAGAAACATTGAAATCTCTATTCATTTAGTGCCAAGATCTTTCTTAGTATCCAGTACACCTTACAGAATGGGCACACTAGAATTGAAAGAGTTCCAGATGCAAGTTGAAAATTTATTAAAGAAGGGGTACATACACCCAATTGCATCACCTTGGGGATCCCCAGTTCTTTTTTATGAAGAATAAAGATGTAACGTTAAGAATGTGTATTGATTTCAATTATATGAATAAGGTCACCATAAAGAACAAGTATACGTTTCCAAGAATTGATGAATTAATTGATTAATTGAAAGGTGAAAAAATGTTTTCAAAGATTGACTTGAGATCATGTTATCATCAAGTAAGGATAAAAAAACAAGACATCAACAAAAAAACCTTCAAGACAATATATGGGCATTATGAATTCATGGTGGTACCATTTTTACTATCAAATGCCCCATTTGTTTTCATGTTCATTGAATGGAGTGTTTAGGGAGTAGCTAGACAAGTTTGTGATTGTGTTGTTATATGATATACTTGTGTGCTCTAAGTTAAAAGCTAAGCATGAGAAACATTTTAGAATGGTGTTTCATGTTTTAAGAGAGCACAAATTTCAGGCTAGCCTAAGTAAGTGCATCTTTTATCAAAAGAATATTCACGACTTGGGGCACATTATTTCAGAAAAGAAGGATTACAGTTGGTCCCAAGATGACAAAGTCCATTAGAAGATGTCGAGCACCAAAGAAAGTGAGACAGATTGATTGATGGGGAGACAAAGATATGTTATGATATCCATCCAAGAAAGATATAGGCGATTGGTTAAAGGATAATGAATATTATTTTTCTCATCAACATGATTCAAGTTGATTCAACCATGAATACTATTATGGAAAGTTCAAGTGACTATTACTTGTATAGTTTCATACATTACAACTTTTGTGGGAACTCCCTAAAGTTTAATTATTACTTGAATAGTTTCATACATTGCATCTTTTGTGGGAGCTCCCTAAAGGTTAATTAGTCAATATAGAGAGGAATAAATGACAAAGTAATGCTCATGAATGAGTATGCATTATGAGTTTTCTTAAATATTATTTGTATAGTGGATCATGTGGATGGTAGAGGATTAGGAGCCAAGGGAAATTATATAATGTAGATATAGTATCGATGTGAGATTAGAAGTGGAGAGGATCATGAAGTGACGTGAAAGGGCAGATGAGGATCCTTTTAGGGTCACAACGAATAAAAGAGGTTGGATGTTAAATTGTAACTAATAATTACATTGAATATGATTATTATGACATAGTCATGAGATTACTTATAAATATTCCATTGTAAGGGGAATGAATACATAAAGTGAGACTAACTTTTTGTGATGCCATTTGGAATGTGTGGAGTAAAAAACTAGATGTGCACTATTATGCTATAGACAACTTTATGGAATTTGAGGGTGTTTTGGTAAAAGATGTCTAAAAACATTACCATACTCTTGGGAAAACTAGAACATTAGATAATATCAAAATAGATATTATCTGGGAGTTCGAGAGGCTCGAGTTGGAAAAATAGTGTCTAAGAGTTGAGAAAATTAGAACATTCTGACATAAAAAAATTATTTGGAAGTTTGGGAGGATCAAGTTGGAAAAATAGAGTGTCGATGAGTTAGAGATTAAGAGAAACCATGTAAATATCTTTGAGGATGATCATAGATTATATGAGTTGATAATTCAATTGACATACACCATTTATGAAGTTAATAATATACAATGGTTCATTGATAAGTATCTCCTCAGGTTAAGAATCTTTTATTAGTCCCTTCCTAAAGGCAGCAGGGGCTATTGTAAGCGATTTATAGTTTTTTCATTACAACTTTCCTAATATTCTAGTTTAGAATATATAGAAATATTTAATATATCAATCATAACGCCAACTAATGTTATTGATTCTATAACATCAGTTTATTAACATTAGTTGTTAGGATATAATAACAAACAAAAAAAATTGTTGTTGTTTTGGTTTTTTCAGAGTTACATAGTTGTTTCTCTTGAGTTGCCACCTTCTCACACATTGCCAATGTCTGGAATTTGACATGCTGGACATGTGTTGCACTGCTAAGCTATCAATAGGTCACTTCCTACTAACACATTCACTTTCAATATCATAATATGAAGGCTATATTCTTTGCAACCATAAGTTTCAAGGTGGATGTATATGAAGGTTGTATTATCTCCAACAAGAGGTTTGAAGGTGGCCATCCACAAAGGTAATTCTTTTTATCAAAAGGCCACTCTACAATTGTACAAAGTTTTCTTCAATCTTTTTATACGTTAGTTACAATTGAAACAATTTTTCCTATTTTTGTATACATTAGTTAAACTTGAAACAATTGTTTTCATGTGATAGTAACAATGAATTATTTTTTCTTATGAATTCTTCTCTCAACCCGAGAGAGAGTTCCATGAGATCCTTATTCACTCTAGAATCTAGTTGCATGAAATCCATCCTAATCAATAGGACTAGAGATTTGAAAATTTTCTAATATTTGCATGAACATGCAAGTTTTTATTAAGAAATAACAAGCTTTAAAAAGCTAAATTTACATAGTAAAAGCACTACTACACGATATCTATAAATGTGAAATGGAAATGGAAATTATGTGACCTGATGATGATTTGTTTTTTAGTTTACATCATTGTCCCTCTTGAATTGCCACCTTGTCGTGCACATTGACAGACATGGGAAATGTTTGGTTGTTGGCATGTTGTTGTTTTTCAATTTACATGGTTGTTTTTCAATTTACACGTTTCTAGACATGGGAAATGTATGGATGTTAGCATGTTGTGGCATATGCAACTAGAGGTTTCAATGGTGGAGGTCCATGAAGGTAAGTCATTTTATCACAAAGCCACTCTGCAATTTTTCCTGCAATATTTGTGTACGTTAGTTAAGACTAAAACATATTTTTTCATGTGACAATTAAGAATGAAGAAGCACCCCACCTACCTTTCAAAATGCAAGCTGGTGGGAAATTGGGTGATGTTTTGGCTCCCTCTTGTATTTCACCTATCAAGCTATTCTTCCAGAGGTGTACAAGACCTAAATTTTTCAATGAAGTTATCTCCTTAAGAATGGTGCCTGTCAAATGATTACTCTCCAAGTCGAGAGAAGTTACAAATGTGAGGTTCCCAATCTTAGCATGAATCTCCCGAGTCAGTTGATTTATATATTGTAGCGACCGTTTCAATTTTTGGAAGCGCATGATCTGTTTAAGAATAGGTCATGTGAGATTGTTATATGTTAGCGTTGTAGCAACCCATCTCACAATATCCACTTCCTCTCGAAAATTTGGTTGAATAGGTCGACTTTCCAGTGAAAATAACTAGAAACACAATTCCACAGCTATATACATATCTCTTCCCATTTATTCTATTAGAAAATCTATATTCTGCAATAAAAATAAATAGGTTGCCATCTGTATAATAAAAATAAATAGGTTACGATTCATATATTAAGAGAATTTTAGAGAAAAAAAAACTCAAGTTTCTTAATGTCCAAGGAGAAAGTGTAGTGTGCTATTCATCCTGTATCAAATCCACTCATTCTCATGCTAGTCACTACTAATAGTGTGATTGACCAAAATTATATTGGTTTTGACATCTATCCGAATGTAATGGTCTATGCAACTGCACGATTCTTTAAGATAAGAACTGATGTATCTTTAAAAAAATAAAAGTACAAAAATATGTTTTAATCAAATACATCTCCTCACTAAGGATTTTGACTTGAATGACCATAGAATGAAGCAAAGATTTAACATTTTTTTCTATAAATGCCTAGAATGCTACAAAATATTTCTTAATTGGACAGTGATTGAAAAGTAGACATATTATGAAAACCAACAATATTCTTACCATGGGAAATGTATCCAACAGAGCCTAGGACACTTGAAATTGTGTACCCCATGGGTTTTATGTTATCAAGGATCTCTACAATTCCAAAACCAGGTAAATGTTGTGCCAACTCATCATCAAAAAGAATATTGTCTCACGTTATATATTGATACACAATGGGGGCTACACAATTTTTTGCAAGTAAGACAAGCCATAAAGAGTTCCAAGTGCAATCTCACTGCCTCTCAACAAGACACCTAAAATAGAATCTAATGTTTCTCCCTCAATAGAAAACCCATGATCATGGTGGAGTTCCCTATATCTCTTTACAATCATCCTTTAAATAGATAAAATTCCACCATTCCTCAGGAAAACTCTGTAAACTTAGATAGCCCCTTCATGACCAATCACATTTTCTTCATGCCAAATGCTCAAAGTATCCCCTTTATCAAATATCAAATGTTCAAACGTAACTACGTCCCTTTGAGAGTTTACAAGAAAATTTTAATTCATATGTCATAACTTATTCTTGATGATGATGGTGGAAACATATGCAGTTGCTATAAATCTAGTTATAAATAAGCAAAGAATTCACATAAGATCTATGTGACTAGTTCAAGTATTGGAGCTGTTAGAACACGCATAATTTTGAGCTTTTGAGCTTTATATATTTTACCTCTTAGAAATAAAATTTTACCCCAAAAAGAAAAAAACCTAGAAAGCGGCCTTTTAAAATTAAAATAAATCCATTGGTTGTTATTTATCAATAAGGTTCTTACGGTATCTATTGTCAATGAGTTACTCTAATTCGATCGAATGGTCCTAATGATCTTTGAATTATTGAAGCCAACTGAGTTTTAAAACAAAGCCTTTAACAGTTCCTTCACAACTTTGCACTTTGGGTATTCCAAAAAACCTAAACAACGAAAACCATGAAACTCCAAAGTCCTGAAAATAGCCACTCGTGACTTTTCCTAAAGGACTTATGGACATGAGTCACATGACACGTTTCCTTTAAAAATCCTTTCTTGGGTTGACACGTGGCACTTATTTTTGACATTTACGTTGGATGATTCGCATGTTTTTAAGTGACATGTGGCACCTCTTTTTTCTTGACATGTCATCAGAATCACGTCGTCTCTTCCATGTCAATCCGAGAGAAATATCTTCAAGATTTTTTGATTTCAAAATCCATGGATTATCAAAGTGTCGAAGTAAAGTGATTGCAAAAAGTAAAAAGGGTTTAAAATGAGTTAATAAAAAGGTCAACGACTTTAATTAGTCATGATTAAGTGTTAATTAATCACTTCACAGTTTTTTATTTCAGAAAGTTTCCTTGTGCTATATTCAAAACTTCCAAATTCCGGACTTCCGAAATTCTTAAAGTTAATACAACGTTTTAAAACATACTTAATTAATATATAAAAGTGATTACTTAGAGATTAACTCCTCCACGAATTCAGACTTCGAGAGATGTCCACCTTGTCACATGCAAAACTTCTGAACGCGAACCGTTGAAGTATTACTGACATTTATGATTTATTAATGTTAATGATTTCAAACAAAGATTGTGGATCACCAGGTAATGAATTCTATTAAGTTTAATAAGTTCTTCATCAGTAGAGCTATACGAAGATCGATATACTTTTTGAAGAAAACACTTTGAATTTCAAAATTGTTTTTACCATTTGCAATTAGCAGTTCTTTATTCATCATAGAGCTTACAGACTTCTCTTGTCATAGGTAGGATAATTCTATTTCCTTGAGGATTATGGCGCCATGAAAAGTTGCAAATAAGATTTACGCATTGGGTGAGGATTCAAATCCAAATGTAGATGTTCTATTAGACACAACTTCGTGAGTTGCGGATGCCATTAAAACTTGGAAGCATGCTTTTGATGTCTTAGAGCATGAGATCATTAACTATCAATATGATTCTGCCGAAGAAGACGACGATTCCTTTACAACTGAGGTTAGATTGGTAGCACAGTGGGAACTTCATAATATCATTGCATGACCTAGAATCATAACCTACAACGATATGATAAATTGGGATTTGGAACATGTTGACATCCAAACCAGGAGCGTCATCAACCACCAGCAGGTCTTCGTTGGCTCATTCAGACTAGAAAACATACAAGTAATGTAAAATATTTCCCCTACCCCTAAATACACTTACAATGTCACATTTCTTCTAGATTTTGAGAGAAAGGAATGCACTCAATACGGTAGAAATGGTCATGATATAGTCAAGACCTGGTGGGGACATTCAAAAAAATTAAGAGATGATGCTCATGGTATGTATGCCACAACATCTTTAGATGCTCATATGTTGTATGTAGTCGTGATTGTCTATCACATGTTTGGGAAGAATAACCCTACAAATTTCTTAGTTGAGTGGGTAGTCATCATGAATGAGGTAGCTGAGGGTTATACCTTCAATTGGGATAAAATGCTATCTGATAACTTGGCCAAGGAACTCGCTGAGTTAAATCAGAAAAATCAAAAGGGAAACCTGCTACTTTTTACATGTAAGAATATGTTATGGATGCCATTTGTTTCATGACCCCTTTCCCCCTGATGAAATGGAATTGGACCCCGACCAGTTCTGAGCCAATTCATTTCTACCACTCCAAATTATGGGAGAAAAATGCCAAAGATTTATTTTATGAAATCTATCACAACATTGTGGTACTTGTTCACATAGCTATCTATGGTCACCCACCACCCCGGATTTCATAAATGATTATGGAGAACTTAGGTACACTTGCAAACTTGTTCATTGAGGATAATTTCTCCTATATGAGATTATTTGGTTGTTTTGTTCCTCCTCATTCCATTCCACAGTTTTTACCCGATAGGATAGTATGAAGACAAGTGGCATACAAATGGTAGGATGAGGTATCAACAAGGACTTGAAAGCATCTCAGAAAAAGGTCTCGCCAACTTTTCCCATTCAAGTTGGAATGTTCACATTATTAGATTTTGATCACTCTAAAGTCGAGGCCGCAACCTTGGAAAATGTCAAATTAGTTGACGTCGAGTTCAAGAAGCATGATCCACATAAGATAGTGAAAAATCATTTGGCTCAGTTTAACATGAAGCGATACATCCATTAGAATTCTCCTTATGACGAAATGTTCATGGGAGTTAGATCTTATGAGGAAGTCCGAAGCAGATTCTAGACCTACCTCCTCACTAAAAATCTAGTTTCCTCAGTTTTCAAAAACACAACGAAACAATTTACCAAAGATATTGCAAGAAGAGTTAAAACCCACTCCTCCTTCACAGGAATCTAGACCTACGGGATTTGAGCCAATTTGCTCCGCTAAGCACAAAGTTGAGGAAGTCCAAAAAATCCCAATACTTTCTTTCTTTGAGTAAGTCACAGAGTTGACCTACTGTACTTTCTTGGCTGTTCATTTTCTAGAAGATTGAAATCTGTACAGTATATTGTTCTAGAAGTTTGAAATATGATATGTACAATATATTGATTGATTGCATGCCATATTGCACGGACAATGAGGCACTTTCACATTATGTTTTTTCTACTTTCTTGGTAGTCCCATTTTCTACAGATTGAATATTCAGGCTCTCAAGTCCTTTTAGTCTAAACCTAAACCAGGTTTGAGTAATTATTTTTAAAATTTTCCTCCTCATAATTTATGGCTTTATATTGATAAAAATAATTTATAAAGATTATGTTTGATTATATATATATATATATATATATGTTTTAAATTTTCTTATAGAACTTAACAACTAATTTCTCTTTGACATCAGAATAAATTTAGCTAATCCATTAAGGATCATAAATTTGAACAACATGAAGCTTTGCCAACTTGTCATTTTTCCATGCTTATTAGTGTTGGGCTTTTTTTTTTTAAAGAACGGTTTCAGTGACTATAATCACGCTAGATGGCGAATTGGTGTGGAAAGACAAATAATCTAAAGACTTTAATGTATATATTTTTAGTTTTTTTATGATGATATCAATTTTTTGTTTCTTCTTAGAGTCCAGAGGCATGTTTGTACAATTCACCCTCATTTAATTATGTCATTGCCCATATTGTTTTTGAGCATCTGTTTGACTATATAAGGGTCGTTTCCTGTAGGAATTGTGAGAGAGTTTCTTCCGAGAAGGTTGAGGATTTGGTTCACAATATTCATCTCAGTTTGAATTTAGGGAATTGGTGGAACATTGAAACGCTATTTCCATGTCCAATTAAATGGTCTACATACTAGCACGGCCACAAAAGTATAGTTGATGAACATCGATAGGGTACTATATAACAGTAGCAGAAAGAGTAATTTAAATCAAAGTTAAATCAAAGTTGTTGTACATTGTTGTAAATATTGTTGTTGGTATTTTACAATTGGAAATGTGCAACAACAAAGGACGATTTTGTAATTTAAATCAAATTTGTTGTACATTGTTGTAAATATTATTGCTAGTGTTTTACAATTGGAAATGTGCAACAACAAAGGATGATTTTAATGAGTTTTGGCTAAATAAAAAGAATAAAAGGTTCAAGATTTTAATTCTTTTCTTGCTCTTCTGGTTTTCCTTTCTCTCCAGTGATTGAAAAATTAAGATGGGTTATTGTTATTGAAAAAATAGTTTTTTTTTTTTATTAATGATGTCCAACTCCATTTTGTGGGTTTTTTCTTGATGGTAACCTGCCCACCTGCATAATGACATCTAGTTCCACTAGTAACCTGCCAATTGACATATGCCCCAATTAACAAAACCCCAAGTTTAAGTGCGTACAATAACATCCAATTAATCTGGTTAATTGAAAAGGTTGATTGAAATAATGACACCATATCTACTTAATTGGAATGGGGATGCAACACTTGGCACTTTGCATCTATGGGGAAACACCCAACCACTTATTCATATTAAATTGCGCCCAGTAAAAAAAATGAAATCAGACTAAAAGACTTAAATTTAAATGCAGTGAAACAAATGTAAACGGTCACACAGTTACACCATTGAAATGTGGATGTTGATCTTAGCATTACACACCCACTGGCCCCATCCACTTGCTTTTATTGATATTAAAAAAACATGGATACCTGGTGAAAAAAAGACGACCATTAAAATACTTAAATATAAATGCAGTAAAACAATTGTAAAATGTAATTGTTATGTTAATCATCTCAATCATTTTTTTTAATGACTAACTTGCATCAAGGAAATTATGGACTGTGTACTCAGTTCCTCTTTTGTTGTTTTTATAAATGGAGATACTTCCCCTTTTTTTGAGTCATAGAGGGCTAAGGAAATTTTGATCGTTATAGCCTTTGTTGTTCATTTTAGTTATGGAAAGTCTCATTATGTTGTTCAATAAAGGTCAGACTTAGGGAACTTTGATGGGGTGAAGGTCTGTAGTATTGTAAAACCCTCCACCTCTTCTTTGTTGACTATATTCTCATTATGACTAAGGCCTCCTTACAGGAATGGAAGGATATAAGCACTCTCTTAAATATTTTTTGTAGTTCCTCGGTCTAAAAGTTAACATAAGCAAGTCTACTTTCTATCACTCGAGACTCCAAGGGGAGATGTTGTAAAAGTTTAAAGAAGGTTATTCTTATACATTTTATGATCTGGGATATTATTTAAAAGCTCAGAAATACATGTTTGATGATTGGAGATGGATTTCAGCAAAGTTTGAAAACACGATTGGACATTGGTGTAACATGTGATTATCTCTAGGTGGTCGTTATAGCCTTGTCAAAGTTGTGTTGAAAACCCAACCATTTTATTGCATGGCTCTAGCGGCGGTCCCAACCTCTATGCTCAATAAGATTATAAAATTGATATTTGATTTCCTTTGGTCAGGTGGTAGTACAAAGAAACATCTCCAACTATGCAGCTAAGAGGTGTTAGCTAGACCAATGTTTCTTGGTGGCTGGGGTATAAGGAATATTCACCTTTTCAACCGAGCTTTGGTTGTAAAATCTTTGCGGTGTGTATCGATGAGGGATGGAATTTGGAACACGGTGATCAAGGATAAATATATTCCATATTTATCGGTTTCTACTTGGTTCATATCATAAACAAATAGTCTGTCATCAGCTTCACAGGCTTGGAAAAATATTCTAAAATCCCTTCCTCTTATCACTCACTGGTTAACTTGGAGTCCATGTAATGGAAAGTAAGTATTAATTGGGAATAACCATATTTTGGCCTTGGGGAATGTTTCACTGCTCACAAAAAAATTATGTTGGCCCTAAAGCATAAAAATGTCAAATATCTATATCAAGACAGAGCTCTGAATATGTTGGGGTTTATAACTACACAGTGGAAAGATAGCACTGAATTAGAACTTGTGGGTGATATGGCACTAGAATGAGATTACCTTTGTAGGACACTAATTGGAACAGGGGTTCCAATTCAGTCGAAACAAGATGAATTAATTTGTACTGGTGGAGACAACTAGGATTTACTATCAGTAAAAAATGTTTATAATTATTTAGAAAAAAAACTTTGACAACATCTAATTGGAGTTTGGAGGAGGCTTTTGTGGACCTAGAATATTTCCTTAAAAATTAGACTATACACTTGGCTATCTATGGAAAATAAAATATTAACTCGGGATAATCTAAAAAAAAGGGTGGAAAGGACCAATTATTTTCCATTTATGTTCCAGGGACTCAGAGACAGTGTTGCATCTGCTGGTCAGTTGTAATTTTACTCAACACGTTTGGTAGAAGATTAAAAGTGGACTAAATTTAAAAACTACTTGGGAAGGTAATAATTTAATTACCTACTTTGATAGTTGGCTTAAAAAGGAGGGGAATTTTATTACCCTTCCCTCCTTGGTTTGTTGGTTTATATGGTTGGAAAGAAATAATAAAATCTTTTAAAACGATACGCCATCAATCCAGTCGGTTGTCTTTCAGTCTCTGGTGAAATTGGATAGTCTTTCAAGTACTCGGAAAGTGAGTTATCACATAATATTTAAGATTCCTTGTCATGCTCTTTGTAAATTTGGTTGGTTTGATGGCGTTGCTCAAGAAAAAATTTTACTAAGTGGGGAAGGGGGAGTTAAAATCATCAGATAATACTACTTTCAAATGGACCCTCAACTATGGCCCAGGTACAAATACAAGGGTTGAACTACTTGGTGTCTGGGCGATCCTATTCCTGGCTACTCGGTTGGATTTTGAAAATGTGCAAGTCTTTGGAGATTCAAAAATAGTGATTGACTGGCTGAACTGTAGTGGAAACTTACAAGTCATCTCTTTAGTGGGATAGAAGGACAAAATTAAGGAATTAACAACTTCTTTCAAGACACTAAGGTTTTCTCACATTTAAAGGGAAAAAAATCGAGAAGCTGATGCTTTATCCAAAAAGGCTCTTTAGGTCCCATAAGGGAAGATCATATACAACAAATGGATTGACGGACATAACAATACTTCCTTTTATCTGCATCTCTTTTAACTACTTCTAAATCTTTCTGATTTTTGGAGTTTTTCTGTGTTTTGTCTTAACATATGGAGGATGTATCTTACTGTTTCCTATTAGTCTTTATTATGTCAGAGAAGGAATCATTATGTATTATAGGTTATGTTGTTTATGTTTTTGTGAAGAAGTTGTTTTTGTATTACTACTGAACAAGCCAGAACTCTATGTAATTTCCTATTTAAAGATTTAGACTTTAATAACACTATTATATCTAATATAATGAGAAATGATAATATTTGATTCATTATGACAATGAAGAATATTTATAGCATAATATATCATGTCCATTAAAAATCTATCTATAATTAAAAGTTCATTAATTCATTCTGACCAATTTCAATATATGTACACTTATAAACTTAAAAAAAAAAAAGCAAATTATCCAAGTTTGATAAATATTTCAGTGTATATTATGCAAGTAGACGGCTGACCTACTCGACCAATGGTGCTTATATCTGATGATAATTTACTCGTATACTTTGTATACTTTGGAGGAGCAATTCCTTCATGAATCATGTTGTATTTACAACTAATATCAAACAAAAGAGAACTTTTTGGTTGATTTTTATTTTATAAATAAATCCACCCGTCACATTGATTCCATTACTCGGGCAAACCTTGGGTTAATTCAATTGGTTTTACTGCATAGGTTCTTTAACTGTTGTTTGGCTCTAATACCACCTGGGTCGAGAACTTTGATACTTTTTCTTTGGTTAGGATTTTTTTTTGGCTCTTGCTAGATATTTTACCATATACATGTGGAGAATGTGAATAATATTGAGTACATTTTCTATGAAATACACATACTTCTAACCTGGAGGGACTTTACATGAAAATGATTTGTCCTTAAATGAAATCTAATATTATTTAATATAAAGAAGTAAAGAATTATGTTTAGTGGTTTATTTTATTAACATAAACTTTAATATATATTGTTCCTTAAATGAAATCTAATATAAAGAAGTCGACAATTATGTTTAGTGGTTTGTTTTATTAATATAAGTTTTAATATATATTTTTCCTTATGTTAATGGAGTATTTAGAGAGGTAGTGGTGATCTTAACATGATGTTTAATTGGTTATAGGGATATTATGGTTGTTTACTTGACCTTTCCCACATACTGTTGGTGTGTGTGAATAATAAAAAAAGTCAAATATGGTTATATTGTAGTGTTTTGGCATTGCTTCTATGAATATGAAATTTCCTTTCATTTCCTCCATCTAAAGTATCAAATAGTAATAAAATATTCAATCACATTATCAGTATCTATAAACTATCTACGATCAATTCTGAGAATATTATTTGGATAGTGGCTTATTTCAAGTGAATAAAGGTAAGAAAAGTTTAAAGATAAGGTTTGAGTCTAGTGTATGTGGAAATTGTGTTTACATTATTTAAAAGATAAGCTCTAAGGGTGTTACTTGAGTTTGTAGTAATGATAGGGGTATTGTGTTTTCTTACTATCATGATAGTAATTCCATTATTTAATAAACAGTTTGCATGAATTTGTATCACTATCATTAATTTAGAGACATCAAAAGTAACAAGTAATCAACAATCCCTCCATCATCTCTAAAGATGCAATAATTTACCTTGAATGAGATATTAGTTGGACACCTAAAATAAAATGCTCCTTTCACTCAACTTCCTAAATTATTCACAATCTACAAATAATCTCCTTATACAAAAGATGATTATTGGTCTAAATATTTAGATGGTGATATCACACTCATATTTGGGACAATTGAAATATATGGGATTGATATTGTTGTCGTTGTAAGTTGGTTCATGAAGGAATCATTCTATTTGATATTCTTAGAAATATTTGATTATTGAAGGTAAACATAGGAATCAATCATTGGGGTTTGTGGAGGATTGCATGGGGAAAGAGAGAAAATATAGATAGACTCTCTCCCACACAATGATTGAATCTGTGAAAGTTTGGAGATTGAGAAGGTAAGGGGTGATGTTGAAGAGAGTCTCCATCTTGAGTGGGTGAGCCCAAAACTCAAATTGTACAATGAAACTAGAATCGTCAATGAAATTAGATTTGATTATCCATTGGAGCTTCAAGGTTTGAATTGTAACATATCCAAGTTATAATAACCATTTTAATCAATGCTTATGTAGATACAATGTTTGGCTACAACTAAAGTGATGTAATATGATAATTGTGTTTCTATGTTTTAATAATAAAATGTGATGTTGGCTATTAAGGGGACATGGACAAAGATGGGGGAAGAATTAATCCACAAGAGAAGGGAGGGTCTAAGAGAATACATAATAGGGGTCCAAGGGGGAATTACCCATGTATATTAATTCAATCCGTTTTCCAAAATTTTTCTATTGGTATATGAACCTTCTAATTTCTAATAGAGTGTTCCCAAATCCAATCATTGAATACATGTAAGAGGGTGGGTGTGATAGGTCAAATCCAAAAGTTATTGGGAACATGGGGTATGAGTACAATCAACTTGGGGAAGTTTGTGAGTCAAGAAATGAAAGCCAAAGGGAGGCAATTTGTATGGGTTACGTCAACAGTTTTTACATAATCAAGTTTTTTGCATGAGGAGCAAGTAGAGAGAAAGAAAGAGAGTTTGGAACTGGAGAAACCATGGAGAGAAAATTCTAGAAAAAGATGAAGCATATTGGAGAATAATTGGAGTTTAATATTGAAAAGCCAAGTTGTCATGCCTTAAGAGTGAACTCTTGTGTGATTTTCACTATAACAACAAGTGTTTTTTGTTGTCTGGTAGTAGTTTTCCTGGTAGAAATTTCCCTTGACATACTAGTTGAGAGATTCATGGTTAAATGTGCTAGAAAGACCTTGAGAAATGAATGGGATGCTTGAGGAAATGATATCATTGAAGAGGTAGATTCCTTGGGTTTGGAAGGTCAAGATGAAGAGAATTTCTGGAAAATCAAGATAGTTGTAGGAGAATATCAATGGGTTGTGGGATTTATGAGCTATGAGTGGATAGTGAGAGACCATCATCTTTTGTGGATTACTAGCCTCATATTAGGGGTGACATGTAGTTGATATTTGGAGCAACATGTATATGGTTTGGTGAAATGTTTGTCTCAATAAGTTGGTTGCACATCTATCAATAAAAGATAAATGTTTAATCTTGTTGCTTTGTTATTTTATGAGTTTAATTGTTGTGCATGAACTCTATGTATTTGGAAATAATTATATGCAGTTGTGATGCATTATTAGACTACATTCATGTTGATTTTAGCATGTTGTAGATGCATCAAGTTAATGGTATTAGAAAATAGTCGAATTTGTATTTAGTTCAAAATTGTAAGATACAAAAAATTATTTAACTAGCATAAAAAAAAAATATGAGTATTTTGCATTGGAATGTCCCTCGGTTGGGTTGGGGACGTTACATTATGGTATCAGAGCGTATAGGTCAACACTAATCTTGTATGAGACAAGATGGTTGTGAATTGGGAAAATTAATTCTTGTAGACTTTTCTATGATGAATTTGGGGGAATATAGAGAGCAATTTGAGTGAAATCCACAAATTCATTAGCAAAATATGAGTTTAAATAACTAAAAAAAATTTAAGACGTTTAATAGAGCCAATAAGCAAAGTTGAAATGATGAATTCAACTTGGAATGGTCGAATTTCACGTTTTACTAGTCATTGTAATGTTTTTCATAGTTCAGTGAATTGATGACAGAGATCGTGTTTGATTTCGAGATCAAGAAGAGAGATTCACTTTCATAAATTTAAAAATTCATAAAGTTTCATCTGTTTGAAAGGTTTCGTAAATCAACAATTGAGATTCATTTTGGTGATTAGGGAAATAGATTAGATCGATATTGTTGGCCCTCGACCAAGTTTTGAAGAAACCTTGGTCAAGTTTGGACTACTTTTTCGACTTCGACACATTGGTCGAGGAAGGAGTGCCCAGGCGGAGCTGAGATCGCAGATCTCATCAATTTTGCGGGCTATGTTGACCTAGTAAGGGGCCTCTAGAGTTTTTTTAATGGGTTATGGGATGTCAGCCCATGGGGTTTACCCATGATTAGGCATGATTGTAAGGGATTGTAAAAGTATAAATAATTAAGAATGTATGGTAGAAGTAGTGAAGTCTTGGTAGCTAAGTGCAAGTAGTTTTGAGTTTCTTTGTGCAACAAAATGTATATGTGTTAAGGCTCTTTTCTCGCTAGAGAATTTGGCTATGTGCCTTGACCTAGTTTTGGAAGGAGGATCTGGTGCTCAGTGCACAGATCCATTGTCTGGTGTGAAGCTCAGCTATGTGGCTTGGTGCACAGGAGAAAATGAACGTAAGATTTGGATGGATAATAAAGAAGGAGAAGCGGTTGGTGGATGTAGCCCCACACTGGGGTGAACCACGTATATCTTGTGTCTTTGGTTTTCTTTGTGTTGTGTTCTTTATGTTATGAATCTGCTCAATTCTTAAGATTATTATGCATGATAGATAGATCTGTTTATGCTTAGTTCTTTACTTGAGTTAAATATGAATGAATTCTAGATCTAAACTAATGCTATGTGCTAAGTTGTTGAAATTTTTAATCTTTGTTGTTACTGTGCCAATATCTATTAGGGTATGTTCTGCGATGTTATTAAAGCTAATAAACTAATGCATATCACCTTTTAAGTGTTAATAGAGTACTCTGTGAAGTTTCATTATCATAGATTTGTGTCCCATTTTGGTTACAGACACCTGCGTCATGTAACCCCTCCTGCTTCTACCTCGGGAGAGATTTCGCCTGCTCTGCAGGTGTTTCCGAAAGGGTTGGTTGTTAAGAACCAAATATCAATATAGCATAGAAAAACCTCATAAAAAGTACTCAACGCCTTGAAAATGAGATAATTTCAGATAATAAGCCTCTTCGAGGGGGCAACCTCCTTTTACCCCACTTAAATGTTCAA
>JZKD02S1672813.1:1487555-1505429 GCA_000966675.3 Picea glauca
ATCATCTTCATTTATGTCCTAATACCTAGTTTTCCCCCCTCCCCCCCACAAAAACCATATCTAGGACCCTAAGACCCATACCATGTTCTAAAAACTTCGTAATAACATAAATATCTCCACTCAAATATGCTTAAGAGGTCATGTGTAGTGGATAAAGGTGTCATTATTGAGAATTGATGCTTAGATTCTTCCTTTATTGTAATGAAATTTGACTCCATGTTGAGGCACATTACTACAATTCCATATCTATAAACACTATTAAATTCAAAATTCTTTAAAGATGGCCCATAAATTTACTACAATACCATCAATAATTTGTTTTCCAACCATACCATAGGATGGAATTTACATATTAACTTCTCTAATATCACAAGGTAATGTAACTAATCACCCATGTGCACTTTAGGATGGTGGAGAACTAGAAACTTTCTCAAATTTCCCACAATTTCACCTTAAACCATAACTTTGATACCATATATATATACAGAGAGAGAGAGAGAGAGAGAGATTATTTTCTACATATGATACAATAATGCAAGCGTACTAACATGCTATCTCATGCATAATTACTTTAAACATTTGGAAGTATAAATATGCACAAAAACACATAAATACACATAAATACACATAAAAATAAACAACATTAGAGAATGCATAATCATAAAACTTATATTTTGTGAAATAACGAAGTTGATACTGAACTCAAATGTTTCAGCCAACCATATACCTCATTTATACAACTCTCTCAACAAAAGGTTTCCATAGATATGGGGCTATGAAACCACTAGGGAAGAGGATACCTAATCAAATCACGTATATAGTCAGTATATAAAATTTCTAGGCTAAGATACCAAACTATTGCATCAATTTCAACCAACAGACTCTCATTCCACTCAATCGACACAACCCAAGGATGTGTACCCCATTCATTGCACTACAATCCCTCAGGTTATCCCACTTCTCTTCTAGGGCTTCAGCATAGGACAAATAGGAAGTATTATATATGTGGCTCTAGGAACTGCAAATACAATAATGGATTCTCTAGGAACACTCTAGGCCTTACACACTGGGAAATCCTATCCACACAATTCTCCCTCCAAGGCTCCAACCTTCCCCAAGGAAACCTAAGGATAATTTTTCACTTGAATTGTAATGTACTTAGGGAGGATAAGATTATTAATATGGGGTACCTCCCTACTTAGGGATATCAACACCATTAGAAGGTTTTGATATCTAGGTATTAGTCTTGTTTCCTTGGACATGGTTAGGGGAGAAAACTTAGGCCTCAATCCATAAAGGTAGTTTCTAAGGATGAAGCGACATGAATGATGACTTGAACCACCAGATAGGACCTTTGTATGGATATTTGTCCATGAAGAGGTGGCATGGGATCTATTCGAAGGTTTTTCGAATTATATTTGGGTCATGGTTCCTTGAATGTGGTTGAGGGAGGAAATGTTAGGTATGTGTTATATTATTTGTATGTGTGTTTGTGGGCGCGTTAGATTCAACAACTACGTCTGACGATCCCTAAGGCATTAAGGTTTTGGTAGCTATGGAATACCTAAAATATTGTATATATTGTATTGTGAATGGTGAAATTAATGCAATGAAGAGTTCAAAGGTGTGACACCAAGGAAGGTCATTTTTCTCCCAGCTAAGGGTTTCCAATGCAAATATCTATGTAATGTGTGTATGAGCCATTGATTAATTTCTATTTTTCTTAAGAATCTATATCCATTGATTTACTTCAAAGATTTAAAACTTACATGTGGTATTAGAGGCATTTTTGGATTTAGGGGGATGCCTTTGTTGCTGAGGGTTGGGCTCGATATTGATAGATTAAGTTTATCTTGGGTTTGTGATAAACCTAGATTTAGTGGGATCTTTTGTAGTGGTGATTCAAGTGTAGAAAGAGGATTGGAGAGCTCTTTTAGAATCAATATAGATAATTTCAATGGTGAAAATTTGAGATATGGAAGCTCAAGATGGAGGACCTTATTGTAGACAAAGAACAATGGATCACTGTGGATCCTGGTACATAGCCTATTGGTATGCAGTTACTTGTAGACAATCTACTGGTACACAATATTATGGTACAAAAACGACTAGTACACAACCTATAGGTATGGCGAATGAGTAATATTCGACTCTACTTGGTAGATTCAGTGTTGTTGAATGTCTTAGGAGAATATACATCCAAGGAAATATGGGATAAGTTACGGAATATGTATTAATCAAACTCTCTGGTAAACAAGTTGTTTCTTCAAAAGAAGTTGTATAATATTAGGATGGAAGATTGAGATTCTGTGACAGAACATATAAATGCCTTCAATACTATGGTAAGTCAACTTGTCTCTTTTAATATTATGATTTCAAAAGAAGATAATTGTATTACTTTGTTATGTTCTTTGCGAGACACTTGGGATAATATGTCTTTAGAAATTGGTAGTACCACTAAATGTACATTGAAGTATGAGGATGTAGTTGCATCCTTGTTATATGAAGAGATGAGGCAGAAAATCATGGATGGTCAGAGCACATATGATTTATTTGTAATAGGTCATATCCAAGACATGAATCCTGGTATATTTTTGGGGGGAGGTGTGGGGGAGATATAAATCTATAGGTATATCTAAGTCTCCATGAAAATATTTGATTAAATTCTAGAAGTGTGGTAAACAGGTCATTATAAGAAAGATTGCAAGTCTAAGAAGGTTGATAAACCAAAGGGATCTGATAATTCCTCTTCCACAAAGGTTAAAACCTCCACTAAAGAAGGTGGTGATGTTTACCTGACATCTATAGGTACACATATAGACCATGGTGTATGGTTGATCGAATAAGGTGTGTCATATCATATGACTCCTCATAGGGTGTGGTTATGTGAATATGAAAAATATGACAAAGGTGATGTATTCCTAAAAGATGATTCGACAACCAAAAATCTTGGGACATGGAAGAGTTAAGTTGTTGTTAAACGATGGAAGGATTAGAACTTTACCTGGGGTTATGAACATTTCAAATCTATCCAGGAGCCTAATATATGTAATCAAGTTGGATTATGCAGGTGTGGATATTGTATTAGGAAAGGGCACTTGCAAAATGGTACAAGGAGCAATGGTGTTGATGAGCGGAGTTCGGTGTGGAACTATGAACAAGTTTTTGGGAAGAACTTATTCTAATGGGTGTAATATTTATTTTGTTCTTGAGTAGAGAAATAAATAAGATAAGACGAATATTGTCCCTGGAAAGAAGACCATATTGTGGCATCAAAGAACTGCACAATTTGCAAGGAAATATGTTGCACTAGATCTGGAACCTACAAGAGTTGCATGCTCTGCAAGGGAATATTCTACAATGAAACGTGTCGAAGATGATAGGATAATGCGGGTTGCAGATTTGGAAAATTACAAAGCTATGATATTTACAAAGAAGTCAGAGTTAATCAACACAACTGAAAAAGAAATATCACTTGGTTGTGATATTGCTGAGAAATTTTCTAGTGATATTATTGAAAACCTTCCTACAGATGAAGAATCTGCGAGCATATCTACCTTTCAAAATTAGAACCATCCCTTCATCTACAATGAGGATCAACCCTTCCTCTCCATGAGGACCAAATTTTGAAAGTGATACTCGATTCGAGTTGAGAAATTGGCACTTAATGTTTAAGTAAAAATTGCAGTTTCACATGATATGTTTATGACATTAGACTACCCAGTCAGAATGGTCTAATAAGAATTTGGGATATGTAAGAAACATAGGACTTGCTTGACTTTTCAGTCATATTTCTTTTTTTGTTCTTCGAATTCGGTGATGTATGTTTCTCTACTGACTCGCACTCTGTCAAAATTGATATGGATGCATGAGTTTACGTTTATTCTTTCCTTTAAATATAAACCCTAAAATATAGGGTTCTATGCTTTTTTTTCATTGTTAACAGTAATTTTATTTTCATTTTGTAGCTATAAGTCCTTTTTTATTCTTAATATTATTTAATTTCATTTTGATGCTTAGAGAATTTTTTCCATCGTGCACATACTTTTACGATGAATTATGATCCACATGTATGAAAGGATCATGCTCACACATCTCATCCATATTCATGAAATATTGTGGTACTCTTTATATTCTCACTCCAGTACTTTCTTGGTTGTTTAATTTTCTAGAAGACTGAAATATGTACAATATATTGCTCTAGAAGTTTGAAATATGTATAGTATATTGCTTGATTGCATTTCATCTTACACTTGCATCCCATCTTCCAGGGACAATGAATGTTCCACCTGGTAATTTATGGCTTTATATTGATAATTTTTTTTTTTATAAATATTATGTTTTAGTTTTAGTATATATCTTTTAATTTTTTTTAGAGAAATTAAAAACTAATTTCTCTTTGACATTTGAATAAATTTAGCTAATCCATTAAGATTCATAAATTTGAACAACATGAATCTTTTCCATGCTTATTAATATAATCCATTAAGATTCATAAATTTGAACAACATGAAGCTTTTCCATGCTTATTAGTGTTGGGTCGATTTTTTTTAAAGAATGATTTGAGTGACTGTAATCGTGCTAGATGACAAATTTGACAAAATAACAAGTAAAGAAGATAATACATAGAAGATTAATTGGGAACAAGAATGTGTAGAGTGAATAGTTCCAAGTGCTTTTCATTAAGGGAAAAGAGTTGAGCTAAATAAGCTTGAGCAAATCAAGAATATCAAGAACTAGGACAAAAATCCTAATGGACTCATACAACTGACAATGTGCAGTCACTACTACGTTGAGGTTTACAACTAACACTGCCTCTTAAAATCAACATTAGATTTTTACAACTAACACTCCCTCCTAAACTAAACGTTTACCAAAATCATCACTGATAAATCCTAAGTGTTGTATTTGGAAATCAAAAAATGGATTTACCCAATGGATTTAAAAAAAAAAAAAAAAAAAAATTCAGAAATAAAAATGCCTGTTGGTTTATGTCTTAGCTAGGCTTACAATACGTAACAACAAAACTAGATTTCAACTTTTCACTTGAGATGGGTTTCTTCTTTCTCTTCTTCCAAACTTTGTATTGTTCTAATTTGGTCATTTTTTTTTCATTTTGGAATTGATACTGAAGGCTTTGCACTTTCCCTTTTGTCTTTTTAACTGCAACTTCATATTCAGAATTTGATCAGACTGCTTATGCATGTTTCTTTCATCTTCTTCTGTAAGAAATTTTATTTGACAGTGGGATGATGCCATCACAGCAAACTATCATCAATGCCCTTTGTAGCTTGGGGTACAGAGTCAATAGACTGCTTCCACATTAACTCAGAATAAAATATGATTTCTTCAAAACTCCATTGCATGAAAATGGTTTCAAATTGGTCTTCATTGAAATCCTCATGCATGTCCTCATATTCTTCTTATGGATTCTCACTTTCATACGCAAACAACTTGCCAATATGATATAAAAAATTATAACTTGAACCATATTGGTTCTCTTCTTTCTGTTCTTTCTGAGAGCACTAACCATCATCATCATCATCATAGATTGATTGTTCAATCCATTTGAAATCTGCATCAACATTATCTTCTTCTTCAATTGCTTCATTGGCAGGTATAAGTGTAGTGGCTTGAATGCTTATGTCATCAAACCTTCTTTCAAGCACTACTTTTTCATTCACCAAATTATCCACTTGGTTATGAATTCCATGTAGGCTTCCCCCTCCAAAAATCAATTCATCAATTTTCTTCTTCTCTGCAATTATCTGAAGGCACTCATCAGAAGATAGATTATCATCATCAAATTCAATTTCAAGATTTCTTACCTCTATTTCAAAGAGGCCAATTTATTCACAATATTCATCAAAGATCATTGATGTTGATCCTTTTTTTTAATAAACAAACACTACTGGAGTCATTTCATCAATGTCAGTTGTTACATTGATAGCTTCACCATCAATTTCTATGATTTTCTCATGCTCTGCTTCAGACACAGATGCTCCTTCATGTTGTTCCTCTAGTAGCTCCGATTTAGACACAACTTATTATCCCTTATGTTCCTTTGGTAGCTTTGCTTCATACACAGATGCTCCTTTGTTTTTTTCCTATGGTATCTCTTCTTTGGACACATGTGTTTCTTCTAGAGTGGAAACATTCGATAAATTGTTTCTCCCTCTTTCACTGTACTCTATTTCCATAATACTCCAAACTTGTTTCAAGGATGTCGTTGCTGCAACCTTGTGAAACATATTGTCATCCAAGGCTTGTTGGATGAGTTGCAATGCTAATGCATCCCTTTCCTGATCATGTAGATTATGATAACAGTCTACAAGACACAAATAATCATTCATTCTAACATACCAAAATTCAAAATTCTTACCATTATACTGTAGCGGTAATGGTAGATTCATGCTTATGTTGCTCCAAATATCATCAATTTGTATCTGATGTTCTTCCTCTGTGATCTATTTAGGTACAACTAGAACCTCTTCATTGATCTTTGCAAAATGTGTTATCATTTCTTTGTTTTTCTCTTTACATATATGTTTGAGATCTCTTCTCGACTTCCTCAGTTGTCTTTGCTGACCCATGACAACGTTTCTTGGTTGTTCATTCACCAATTCAATCATACTTGTGGATGGAATATTCTATCTCGTCGAACTGATACCACTTGATGAAAACATACATGTTATCTTCCTATTTCCTTCACGTAAAACTAGGTCCTCGAAATCCTTTATGTGACTTCGGGCCAAAAAACACGTAGAACACTTATTTAGCTTCGATCTGGTTGGATATGACTATCCGAGCACGAGATATATATATTTAAAACTATGAACTCTTTTCTTTATCGATTGTATCCCCTCTAATGGAAGAATCACGCTATTTGAGTGAACACAAGAGCCAACAAAATTTGAAGTTCAGCTTCTCAAGTGACCATGACTGAATTTCTGCAAAGATCAACGTTCTTCATTGATCTGAGATCAACAACTCACAATTAATTTGGGATTTCGGGATTTTGGCCTTTTCATGCACAATACTAAAAATCCTCTGAAGTGTCGAATTTGAAAACTCCCAGAGTGTCGAATTTGAAAACTCCCAGAGTGCGGGATTTTCCTCCACGTGTCCTCTTGATTGGACGATTGAGATTTAATTTGTAATCTTGGGCTTCAGGAGTTCTGATATGCACAAAAACACAAACCTCTGAAGTGTTAACTTTCTAGAGTGTTAGATATAACAACATGTGTCCTCAACCTTCAATCGTTCAGATGAACTTCGGGACTCTGGCCAGTTCTTGCTCCAATGCTTCATTTCACAAAACCCTCCAGAGTGCTAAGTCTTTGAAGTGAGAGATCTAGCATCGTGTGTCCTCGTTGATAAACGAATCAGATGAACTCCAACCTTCCGACCTTTGGGAGTTATTTCTCCATACTACTCATCTTTCCTCCGGAGCTCTCAACCTCCAAAGTGAGGGATCTCGCGCCACATGTGGTTTTGCAATGAATGCGATGAACTTCGGTCAATGATCTAGATCTACTATGGCTCTTCAGAGCTTCGAGGGTTTGGGAGTTCTTGACTCAATAAAACTTCTTTCTTCTGGAGGGTTGATGCTCTGGACCTATAGAGCTAATGCCACACATCCACTCAAATTGACGGCCTGGATCCTCTCCCGAACTCCGGGCCTTCGATATTCCTCGTCTCTAGCCAAACTTACTCCCTTCCTATGGATTTCAAGAACGTCGAATACGGGGATCGTCTAACACGTGTCCCCTAGATCTAATCGGTAATATTAACTTCAATAAACTAACCCTTCGATGATTTTGAATCCTCCACACTCCTTATACCTTCGAAGTTCTCTAGCGCTAAAGTGTGGGATCATGTGATGCATGTCCCCTATGGATCCAATGGTCCTGATATGCTTCACCCCTTCATGACTTTCAAATTTTTTCTACCTCCACACTTGATTTCTCCTAGAGTTCCTTTTCTCTGAAGTGTAGGATCAACTGACACGCGTCTTGTTTGAGGGACGATTCAGATTGACTCTGGATCCCTATTTCTTCGACGATTTTACGACCAACTTGTCTGGAAACTCCCAGAGTGCAATTGTTATGGAGCTCTAGATATTTCGCCTCTTGTCCCTCCTGACGATGGACTATCCCAATTTTCTTCTGGACTTCTATTCTCTTACACACTTAAAATATTAAGTTTTGTGCACCTTACCTGGATCTGATGTCTGTTGATTCTCCACGCTCTGATCTAATAGTTGTTGTAGCTTCTCCTTTCCTTCTTCTGCATATTCCTCTTGAAGAAGGGATTCCATGAATTTTTAAAGGCTTTGTCCTCTTGCAATGATTCTTCCTCATGCTTTGTTGTATCCAAGGAACTTTTGAGTGGATTGATGTATCCAACACTCCTTTATCAAACTGCAAAAATCTCTCAAGGCTTCGGTGAAGAGTCTTACCTCACGTTCTCTCATATACAAGACAACATATTCTTTGAACTCTTCCTCTTTGGATCAGTTGCAGTCCAGGAATTGTGAAGCGGCATACATTTTAAGCTATGATACCATGACAAAATAAGAAGTAAACAAGATAATATAAAGAAGAAGAATTGGTAACAAGAATGTGTAGAGTGCATAGGATCGAGTTCTTTTCATTAAGGGAAAAGACTTGAGATAAATCATCTCTAGAAAATCAAGAAGATCAATAACCAGGAAATAAATACTAACAAAATCATATAGCTAGAAGTGTACAGTCAATACTACGGTGAAGTTTACAACTAACAAAATTGGTTTGACAATAAAAATAATCTATAGGATTTACTGTATGTATTTTGAGTACGTTATGATGATATCGATTTTCTATTTCTTTTTAGACTCCATATGCATGCATGTATAAGTCAACCTCAGTTAATAATGTTGTTTCCCATCTTGTTTCTGAGCATTTGTTTGAACTATGTTGGGGCTGTTTCCGGTAGGAATTGTGAGAGACTGTCTTCTGATAAGGTTGAGTATTTGGCTCCACAAATTTAATCTCAATTTGAATTTAGGGAATTGGTGGAACATTGAAACACTATTGTAAAACCATGTTTCCTCCAGTTTGTAAAAATAACTAGACTGGCCCAAAACTATGGCAAACTCAGAAATGTGAATATGTGATGTGAATGGACCTTGTGGAAAAGGTCGATGAATGTGAATAAAATTATGAATTTATATTGCAGGACTACTGAGAGGGGATTTGTTGAAAAAGAGACCATGATGGGCGCATAAAGGCGGTGGAAGGCACCTAGAAAGGTGGCATTAACTTCCACTGAGAATCAATATGGTATTTGGACTCCACTGGCCCGGAGAACCAAAAGAAACTCACTGATCCCGAATTAAATGTTTCGCAGGCTGGTAGGCAGATGGCTCCTCATGAGTTAATGAGGGATGCGGAGGTGAACTGCCCATCGATAGAGTTTTCAGGCCTAACCGGTGCAAGGGAAATCATGCCACATGCAACCTTTCAATAGGATAAGGTGTGGGGGAGAAGAGATTGGGGGGACGACGCGAGGGGAAAAAGATAACTTTGGCGATATGCAGAGTGGGTGATAACAGAGAGGAAGGAGAGTAACCTTTTCTTCTGGTCACTGGAAAACAAAGACGCAGTCTCACAACATCGTGGTCTCAGCTCGGGGGTGGCTAGTGGTAAATTTGATGGGAGTCACTGAGCCTACGGTTGGGTGGAAACGAGCACGCCTCTCAGCAGTTGCATAACCCCTGGTGTTACTTTCGGATAAGTGTTTTTCCTTTGACATATTGAAATATATGTATTCTGACATTTATGATCATAAGCTATGAAATCGTGAATGACTTCATTATAAGAATGTCTGTTTGGTGTCTTGATCAGTAATGGTAGTTGTATGTTTATATGGAAAGACTATGTGTGGCTTATGCTCTCTTAAATTTTTATTTATATGCAAACTAATCTAATTCAGACTTCACGCCTGGTTCTTGGGAGAGAGATAACGTTATCTGCCTTAGATAGTACCATGGGTAAACCTCCCCATAGAGATAACCTCCATGAAAACATCATCAACAACCTGGAAGGAGGACATGAGGGCGCAAGGCCCTAAGAAATCTGTGATAAGTATCGAATTGACAAACGAGATCCCACCGAGAAATCTATGGTCACGCATCACCATTAGATTTGGTAGGAGAAAGTAGGATGTTAAATTCCTTACCACCTTGTCTTTCTGTACCTTCATGGATATCGACGAAATTGGGAATCGGGAACTTGGGAGTTCTGATGACGAGAGATCAGGATGTTCCATGGTGGAAACCCCCAAGCAGTTGTAGACCGACCGATTTCGGGAGGCTACGTGTCGAGAGATTACCCGTTTCGGGAAATCAGGAATTAGGGATTCAGGAGTTCCGTTGACAAGAGGTCGGGCTCTCACCTTGATAAATCATGACTTATAACTATCGAGATGTTGGCATGTGGTTAAGTCCCGATGAACAGATGAGATTCCTTCGGAGGATCTCAAGGTCTATAATGATCATCAGATGTGGGGAAGAGACGTCAAATTTAAGACGAGGCACGAATGTGCCTTAGGGTAAGTGGCGAGCAAATCTGAACAACCAAATTCCACCCGCCTATATCTACGACTGAGGCTCCATTCCAGAGCCCCCTTGTTGTTATGCCTTTAGTGGTGAGGGGGGGGGGGGTTCCATAATCGAACGTGAAACTCGGGAATGGTCAAGATCAATTCGCCTTGATCAACAACATTTAGGTGAATTCCAGACCCCCCTTGCCATTCTTCCTTTAATGGGGGGGGGTCCGGAATGGTGTGGCGTGTGAAGTGGGACTTGTCTCCTGTCATGCCACCCCCTGTGTCTTGTTTCCCCTCTCGCCACCCGTACTCCACTCATCCGTGCAATAGGGCCGTTTCTAATGGCCATTTTCCAACCCTGTAGGGACTCGTCCCTATTGGCCAGTTACCAGACCTGTCGGGGTTTAGCGGTTGCAGATTCGAACGATTCGACATCCCTGTAGCACTAAGGTGCAAAATACAAAGAGGCACGATAAATTATTTGACCTGTGATCATGACCCGCGATCACATGGGAGTAGAGAGAGAGAAAGAGCTAGCTTGCACTAGGCCTCTGCAGAGGATTCAGAGGCTCTGATTCTGCAGAAATCAACAAAAAGTTGATTATGATGGTGGATATGTGACAAAGTGGTATTAGATCATGGTGACAACACTCGGCCTGATTGGGCTCATGAATGAGTTGTGCATAAGCTCCATTCGAAGCACTCATACGAGGAGTAACCCCCTAACTTAACTCTCTTATCTAGGATCAAAACTTGGAAACGAGAACCCGACTATGTATGCATGTGAAAGAGTTATGAATTTATGCATAGGTTCTAAAATGTATCTAACTCTTGACTAATAAACAACATTTGTCTTTTCACCCAAGCGGATGATCAGCCGTGGGAATTTACAGATGCAGAGAATGGTGACCCACCAAGAGGTGGGAGAAGGCTCCCACAATAGAGACGAAGAGTCTGATGAAAGAAGAGAAATAGGAACCCCTCCAGATCTAGCCGAGACTGTGAGGATTCTCATGGTTGAATTGCAAAGATGCAAGGCTGACATTGAAAGGATGATGAAAGAACAAGAAAAGAAAACTGAAATTAATGCAGTTTTACTGCAGAGCTTATTTGACCTACAACGACAAATGCAGCATGAACCCGAGATGCAGAAACATGGTTGTATCAGTGGCCATATTGAGAGGAGCACCTCAAGGAAGTTCCACCCCAAAGGTAAAGGATCAGTGCCAGATGATTCCTCTGAGAAGGAAGCTGGCGATTCAGAAGGCTCTTCCAGCAACAGGACCAGTTCCTATTCTCGAAAAAAACAGAAGAAGCAAAAGACTTCCAAGGGTCATAAATTTGAGGAATTCAGAAAGGCCAAACCTCCCTCCTTCGATGGTGAGATAAAGAAGAGAGAGGAAGCCGAGGCCTGGCTACTTGGACTAGAGAAATATTTCAGATTCCATGATTTTTCAGAGAATTTGAAGGCTCAAGTGGCCACTTTCAATCTGAACGAAAAAGCTTCCATCTGGTGGGAATATATTAAGAATATGAAAGGGGTCCATGAGGAGGACCTGTCTTGGAAACAGTTTGAGAAGTACTTCCGGAAGGAGTATTTGTCTGAAAAATATTTCGACGAGAAGGCTAAATATTTTTATGAGCTCAAACTGAGGCAAATCACTATAGAGGAATATGTCAACAAATTCCTTGACTTATTGAGATATGTACCCTACATCAAGGCAGAGAAGGCGAAGGTGCAATGCTTCATCAGTGGGATACCCAAGGAATACTGGAACCGAATTGAATTTGACGAGCCAAAGATCTTAGAAGACACTATTCGAAAGGAAACATATTGTCATGAACAATATGGACATTGGGCAGAGTCTCGTGGAGACTGGGAACATAAGAGTGGTTCGAGATTTCAGAAAAAGGGGATCAAATCCTCAGGATTGAAGAACTACAAGTAGAACCCCAGAATGAACTTTCCTTCCTGGAGTGTAGTCCAACAAAACTTTCTCTCATCAGACAGAAATAAAACTTCTGGACCTATACCAGTGAAGACTGATAACCCAAAGAGAGAAACTCTGAAATGCTGGGGTTGTGGAGAAGAGCATCTCCTGAGAGATTGTCCACGCCGACAATGGAATAGTCAGAAAGATTATAACATTTAGGAATCTACCATAGTCAATGATGTGGCAGGGAGTGTGCCGCAGATTTATGCAGCCTTGGATAATAACCAAGCTGACCACCAAGATTCAGTGGTGGAAATAGAAGGTATGATTTTCAACCATCGTCTGTTTGTTTTGATTGACCCTAGTTCAAATTTGAGTTATATAGCCCCTAGAGCTGTTGATAAGTGTAAGCTACAACCACGAAAACAAACCAGGCCATGGTTGGTACAGTTAGCCACTGGCACCAAAAGAAGGGTAGTAGAGGTCATACCAGCCTACCAATTAATGTTGGGTGAATTCCCCACCCAAGAAACCCTTAACATATTACCCCTGGGATCATACGATCTGTTGATTGGTATGGACTGGTTGGCCGCCCATAAAGCCAGACTGGACTGTTACCATAAAACCGTAGAATGTGTGAAAAAAGAAGGAAAAAGGATAACCCTCCAAGGGATCCGAAAACCGGTCTCGGTGAGGCAAATATCAGCCCTGTAAATGAGAAAGTATTGTCAAAAAAGGTGTCCCCTATATGCAATAAAGGTGTTGAAAACAATCGAGGGTGATAAACCAAGCCCTGATGATCACCCTGTCCTGAGAGAATAAAAAGATGTGTTTCCGGAAGAGGTATCGGGTTTACCTCCAAGAAGAGACATTGACTTCTCAATAGAGCTCGCACCAGGAGCAGTGCCGGTGTCTAGGACACCCTACCGGATGAGCACACCTGAGTTATTGGAACTCAAATTGCAATTGAAAGAAATGATGAATAAGGGTTATATTCGACCCAGCGTGTCCCCATGGGGAGAACCAATCATGTTTGTGAAAAAGAAGGATGATACCCTTAGACTGTGCATAGATTATAGACAACTCAATAAAGTAACGATAAAGAACAAGTACTCCTTTCCCAGGATTGATGATCTATTCGATCAGTTGGGAGGTGCATCTATTTTCTCAAAGATTGAATTGAGGTTGGGATACCATCAAGTCCGAATCAAGGGTGAAGACATCCATAAAACCACTTTCTGGATACGGTATGGTCACTATGAGTTTGTGGTAGTGCCATTTGGGTTAACCAATGCCCCTACTACTTTCATGTGCTTAATCAACAATGTACTTAGTAAATTTTTAGATAAATTTGTACTAGTTTTTATTGATGACATATTAATCTACTCTAAGAATAGAGAAGAACATGAAGAGCATCTTAGACTTGTGCTCCAAGGGCTAAGAGAGCATCAACTCTATGCTAAATTCAGAAAATGTGACTTCTTTCAGAAGCAAATACATTACTTGGGACATATTCTATCTAAGGAAGGGGTAGCAGTAGATCCTGACAAGATCAAGTCTATCATGGAATGGCCTACCCCAAAGGATGTCTTAGACATCAGATCCTTTATGGGATTAACGGGATACTATAGGAGATTTATAAAAGGATTCTCCAAGATTGGTTGTCCAATCACTACCCTCCAGAAGAAGGGGACAAAATTCCTATGGACATGGAAATGTGAAGAAAGATTCCAAACCCTGAAACATCTACTGACCCATGCACCTGTGTTGAAAATCGCTGACCCAGAAGATGACTTCCTTGTGTGCACAGATGCCTGTAAAGAAGGGCTTGGAGGAGTCCTTATGAAGAAAGGAAGTGTGATTTGCGATGAATCCCAAAAATTAAACGAACATGAAGTCAACCATGTGACTCATGATCTAGAACTGGATGCCATAGTGCATGCCTTGAAAATGTGAAGGCATTATCTCTTGGGAAGAAAATTTATACTTATGACAAATCACTGTGGATTGCGGTATTTGTTTGACCAACCAAAGCTCAATGCTAGACAAGCTAGATGGATGGCTCTCCTTAGCGAATTTGATTTTGAAATCAAACACATTAAAGGGAAAGAAAATACGGTGGCCTATTCCCTTAGTAGAAGCATGGAAACAATTCACTTGGCAGCGGTGAGTACCTGTGAGACAGATGTCAAGAATAGAGTTAGAAATGCATAGGAGACAGATCCCCTCATTCAGACTGTGACCCTATACCTACAGTAAGAACCCGCCGGAGTAAAATATGAAGGCTACCAGATGACCGAAGGAAGTCTTCTCACTTACAGAGATAGACTGTACATTCCAAATTGTGACGACTTGAAGAGGTTCATTATGGATGAACTACATAAAAGACCATATACTGGTCACCCAGGATAGCAGAAAATTATCACTGCCACCTGGAAACAATTTTATTAGCCTGGATTGAAGAAATACATAGCCAAATATTTGGCCCAATGCATAGAGTTCCAACAGGTTAAAGTAGAACATCGACATCCAACAGGACTATTACACCCTTTGCCCATCCCAGAATGGAAATGGGAAACCATCTCCATGGATTGTATCACTGGATTGCCAACTTCAACCAAACAGAAAGATGCCATTATGGTAGTGGTGGATAAACTGAGAAATCCTTCTCATTTCATCCCCATCAAATCAAACTGCAAGGCGATAGATATCGCCCAGGTATTCATGAAAGAGGTGTTCATACTACATGATATGCCGAAAGAGATAGTGTCTGACAGAGACACCAAATTTACTTCCAATTTTTGGAAATCACTGATGGATGGTTTAGAGACCAAATTGTTGTTTAGCACCGCCTATCACCCTCAAACCGACGAACAGATAGAAAGAGTGAATCAAATATTAGAGGATATGTTAAGGATGCATGTAATGCATCAACCCAGGAAGTGGGAAGAGTACCTGCCATTGGTAGAATTCACCTACAACAACGACTACCAAACATCTTTAAAGATGAGTCCCTTCGAGATCCTCTATGGTAGGCCGTGTAATACTCCAATCAGCTGGAGTAATCCTGTAAATAGGATTTCTTTTGGACCCAACATGTTGAAAGAAATGGAACATCAAGTGACTCAGATAAAACAAAATCTAAAGGTCGCTCAGAACCAACAGAAAAGTTATGCCAACCAAAAGAGAACTCCAAGAGAGTTCCCTAAGAATGGGAGCTTGTGCCAAGTTGACACCCCGGTATTGTGGACCCTTTGAGGTTCTAGATAGAGTGGGACCTGTAACCTATCGGCTAACACTTCCTCCCACAGTAAAAGCACATAATCTTTTCCATGTTTCATTATTGAAGAAATATGTACATGATGATAATCATATAATTGACTGGTCTATGATCCAGGTGGCATCGTAGGGAGAATTTCTACCAGAACCCTAATGCATATTGGAGCGAAAGGAAACCCTGCTCCGGAACCGAAACATTGCACAGGTAAAGGTGTAGTGGACACATTTTGGTCTAGATGAGGCTACATGGGAAATGGAGGATGCCATGAGACAGGCATATCCGATTTTGTTTACTTCTGTACATGCAATTCATGTTAAAAGATAAGAACATCAAGGATGATGTTCCTTTAATGGGGAGGGAATTGTAACACCCTATTTCCCCCAGTTTGTAAAAATAAATGGATTGGCCCAGAACTGTGGAAAACTCAGAAATGTGAATATGTGATGTGAATGGACCTTGTGGAAAAGGTCGATGAATGTGAATAACATTATGAATTTATATTGCAGGATTGTTGAGAGGGGATTTGATGAAAAAGAGACCACGATGGTTGTAGAAAGGCGGGGGAAGGCACCTAGAAAGGTGGCATTAACTTCCACCAAGAATCAATACCGTATTTGGACTCCACTGGCCTGGAGAACCAAAAGTGGCTCGCTAACCCCGAATTAAATGTCTCACAGGCTGGTAGGTAGATGGATCCTCAGGAGTTAATGAGGGATGGGGAGGTGAACCACCCATCCGTAGAGCCGTCAGGCCTGATTAGTGTAAGGGAAATTGCACCACACGCAACCTCGCAAGAGGATAAGGCGTCGGGGAGAAGCGATTGGGGGGACGACGCGAGGGGAAAAAGAGAACTCTAGCGATATGCAGAGTGGGTGATAGTAGAGAGGAGGGAGAGTAACCTTCGCTCCTGGTCACTGGCAAATAGAGACGCAGTCTCACAGCATCGTGGTCTCAACTCGGGGGTGGCTAGTGGTAAATCCGCTGGGAGTCGCTAAGCCTATAGTTGGGTGGAAATGAGCACCCCTCTCAGTAGTTGCATAACCCCTAGTATTACTTTCTGATAAGTTTTTTGCCTTTGACATGTTGAAATATATGTATGCTGACATTTATGATCATAAGCTGTGAAATTGTGAATGACTTCATTATAAGAATGTCTGTTTGGTGTCTTGATCAGTAATGGTAGTTGTATGTTTATATGGAAAGACTACGTGTGGCTTATGCTCTCTTAAATTGTTATTTATATGCAAACTAATCTAACTCAGACTTCATGTCTGGTTCTTGGGAGAGAGATACCCTTATCTGCCTTAGATAGTACCCTCGGTAAACCTCCCCATAGAGATACCCTCCTTGAAAACATCATCAAGAACCTGGAAGGAGGATGTGAGGGTGCAAGGCCCTAAGAAATTTGTTATAAGTATCAAATCGACAGACGAGATCCCACTGGGAAATCTGTTGTCACTCATGACCGTTAGATTTGGTAGGAGAAAGTAGGATGTTAAATGCCTTACCACTTTGTCTTTCTGTACCTTCGTGGATAGCGACGAAATCGGGAATCAGGAACTCAGGAGTTCTGATGACGAGAGATCGGGATGTTCCATGGTTGAAACTCCAGAGCAGTCATAGAACGACCAATTTTGGGAGGCTACGTGTCGAGATATTACCCGTTTTGGGAAATCAGGAATTGGGGATTTGGGAGTTCCTTTGACAAGAGGTCGGGATCTCGCCTTGATAAATCTTGACTTATAAATATCGAGATGTTAGCATGTGGTTAAGTCCCGATGAACGAACAAGATTCCTTCATAGGATCTCAGGGTCTATAATGACCATCAGATATGGGGAAGAAATGTCAACTTTAAGTCGGGGTGCTAATGCGCCTTAGGGTAAGTGGCAAACAGATCTAAACGGCCAAAGTCCACCTGCCCAGATCTATGGATGAGGCTCCATTTCGGAGCCCCCTTGCTGTTCTGCCTTTAGCAGTGAGTGGGGGGTATGGAATCGAACGTGCAACTCAGGAACGGTCAGGATCAATTCTTCTTGATCAATGACATCCAGGCGAATTCTGACCCCCCC
>JZKD02S1672813.1:1514440-1531483 GCA_000966675.3 Picea glauca
AAGGATTCCCGCAGGAGAGTATATATGCAGCCTGCGAACTATTTCCAAAAATGTGATTTTGAGAAAATGATAAGTGTAACCTTCTTCTGGAAAATGTTCTTAATGAAGAGTTTGACCTTCCATCATCATGCCATAATCATATTATCATCTTGATAACCAAAAATGTGGATAACAACCCATGTGCCCGATTTTCCTCTAGAATCTTTCCAAAATTTTAAATTATTTCTAGTACCAGATTAGCACAGTCTGGTACCATAATAGGTGGAGCCTTGGTATTGAAATAGACTGGGTATCGGATCATGCTTCTTAAGATTCAAAGTAATTAGGATCATGCAGAATCAAGCATTCAATCAAATTAACTCAATAAAACTAAACAAATCATTCTTTAATCATAAGTTACCTCTTATGCACGTGAACAAGGTCATCGAGTGTCTTATGGAGGAAATAGTCAACTAGATACACATGGAATAGGTAAAATAGGTTCAGATAGAAGGTAACATAGGGCATTAGAATTGTCAAAATGGAGACTAAACATCTCTTGCTAGATACTTTACCATATACATGTGGAGAATGTGAATAATATTCTGGAGGAGGACATTTTCTATGGAATACACACATACTTCTAACCTAGAGGGACTTTACATGACAATGATTTGTCCATAAATGAAATATAATATAAATAATTAAATAATTATGTTTAGTGGTTTCTTTTATTAGTGTAAGCTTTAATATATATTGATCCTTAAATGAAATATAATATAAAGAAGTAATCATACATATGACTTGTGTGTGAATAACAAAAAAGTGTATGGTCATCTTGTAGTGTTTTGGCATTGTTTCTATGAATACAAAATTTCCTTCCCTCCACCCAAAGTATCAAGTATTAATAAAATATTCAATCACACTATCAATGTATATGAACTAACTAAGATAAATTTCAAGAATATTATTTGGATAATGGTTTATTTCAAGTGAAAAATGGTAAGACAAGTTTAAAGAGAAGGTTCGAATCTAGTGTATGTGGAAATTGTCTTCACATTATTTAAATGGTAAGCTCTAAGGGTGCTAGTTGAGTTTGTAATAGTGATCACGTATTGTTTCTTCTTACTATCATGATAATAATTGCATTATTTAATAAAGTGTTTGCATGAATTTGTATCACTATCATCAATTTAGAGACATCAAAAGTAATAAGTAATCAAGAATCTCTCCATCATCCTTAAAGAGGCAACAATTTCCCTTGAACGTGATATTAGTTGGACACCTAAAATAAAATTCTCCTTGGTCTCAACATCCTAAAGTTTTCACAATATACACATAATCTCCTCTTAAGGAAGATGATTGTTGGTACAAATATTTAGATGGTGATATCACACTCATATTTGGGGCAATTGAAATATATGGGAATGAGACCATTGTCGTTGCAAGTTGGTTCATAAAGAAATCATTTTGTT
The DNA here is from genome assembly GCA_000966675.3 of Picea glauca. Classification (NCBI taxonomy): domain Eukaryota; kingdom Viridiplantae; phylum Streptophyta; class Pinopsida; order Pinales; family Pinaceae; genus Picea; species Picea glauca. Next base: position 1,515,895 of record JZKD02S1672813.1, read on the forward strand.
TGATATTCTTAGAAAGATTTAATTATTGAAGGTAAACATAGGAATCATCCATTGGGGTTTGTGGAGGATTTCACGGGGAAAGAGAGAAAATATAGAGAGATGAGTCTCTCCCACACAATGATTGAATCTCTAAAGGTTTGGAGATTGAGAAGGTAAGGGGTGATGTTGAAGATAGTCTCCATCTTGAGTGGGTGATCCCAAAAAAAAAATTGTACAATAACACTAGAATATTCATTGCACTTAAATTTGATCATCCATTGGAGCTTCAAGGTTTGAATTGTAACATCTCCAAGTTATAATCCCTAGTTTAATCAATGCTTATGTCGATACAATGTTTGGCTACAGTTAAAGTGATGTAATATGAGAACTGTGTTTTTATGTTTTAATAATAAAATGTGATGTAAAATATTAAGGGGATATCGACACAGATGGGGGTTGAATAATCCATGAGAGAAGGGAAGGTCTAAGAGAATTCCTAAGAGGGGTCCAAGGGGGAATTACCCATGTATATTAATTCAACCCATTTTTCAAAAAAATTCTATTGGTATATCACTAGAAAATTTGGGTCATTTTGCGATGGCTATTTCGACACTCTTGCGACGTTATGTCATGGAATTTGTGATGAATTTGGACTCTTTGAAATGTCATTTTGTGTCACGTGGAAATTGCGACGAAATTGAATAAACATCGGAAGAGAGACGCCCCTAGGGAACTTATCACAATTGCGACAAAAAAGAAATATCGTCGCCAATACGACAATTTAGGCAAAAATGTGAAACCAACATTTTCGTCTCAATTGCGACAACCTTTACGACGACAAATTTCGTTGTTTACATAGAAAAACTATTGCATCTATTTAAGTTTTCGTCACAATTGTGACGACAACTTTTTGTTTTTTACATAGCAAAACTGTCACAACTATTTAAGTTTTCATTGCAAGTGCAACGACAAATTTTCATTGTTTACATAGAAAAACTGTCCCAGCTATTAACTTGTTGTCACACTTGCGACGCTAGCTTTTGTTGTTTATATTGAAAAACTGTCGTAGCTATTTAAGTTGTCTTCGCACTTGCGAAGAAAACTTTTTTTGTTTATATTGAAAAATGTTGCAGTTATTTAAGTTGTCGTCGCAAGTGTGATGAGAAATATTTATTTAAAAAAAAAATCAAAAACTAAAAATTTAAAATTTATTTGATTTAATATTACCATTTTAATACTAATATTAATACATGATGCAAATGAAGAGATTAATTATCTTATTAGAAGAGTTTATCAGATAATTAAGGTGCAATAGACCAAAGAACAAGTGAATGAGAGATCCCAAGAATATCAAAATAAGATGAAAATAAATTTTGATAGAAGAGTTAAAGAGAGATTTTACTCTTTTACTCCATGAGATTTGGTGCCACATCAATGTTACCAAGGAAGAAGATGGTATAGTCAAGGATATTAATGGAATAGAGCATCAAGGAACAATTATGTGACAAGATATTATCAAATATTTAAGGAATAAAAAAAAAGGTGATGCAGGAGCATCGTCAGCAGCCAAGCGAGCCTGAAGGCGGAAGCCAGCTAGGAAAAGCATAGCACAGATTTTGCACATTTTGAAATATTTTTGAAAGATTAAGAAGTGGATATTAATGTAGTAGCTAGAAGTGTACTTGCATTTATATCTGGCTGCTGTAAATAGACCTGGGGAAATTACTCCCATCTGTCATTTGTATTGAGGCATTTAATTCTATTAATGTGAGAGTAGGTAGATATGAATGTTAGATTAGATAGTTTAGAGAGTAGGAGGGAAAACATATATAGAAACCCTCACCCTTGTATCATTGTATTATTATGAACATTATCATTATTGAGAGCTGTAGCAGAGAGTTATAGAGAAGAACCCATGTACAAGAGCATTTGAGTTAATATATGAAGATTTGACTCACATTTCATGGTGTTATGATGTTTACTGATTACATATGTTGAATAATATGCTAACAGTTGTTTTACTCTCTTTGTTATACCTTTGTTGTTATTTTGTGTTGAATGTATGATTTCATGTTAAGTATATAGAGTTTGAGAGAAGAAGAGAATGAGTTTCAATTGTTTCTCTTCCCGAGAGAGTTCCTGCAAGGAGTGCAGTGAAGGGTCTGCAAGGTGTGCATTGATGAAGTTCTAAGTTTCATCTCAGAAAGATCAGGAGGGATATTGTTGTTCTCATTTAAGCAGAAGTGTAAGAGAAGCACATAAGTTGTGCAAGGAATGCGCAGGCTATTGGAAGGCTTAGGAATTATCAACTAAGGGAAAGAGTGAAGGTTTGTTGTTTCCAAGAGTGCACAAAGTCAAAAAGATCAAATACCCAAAAAGATTTGAAAGATTTCCACAAGGGGTGTGTGCAGGAGCCCTTTCAAGGCTTGAGTTGTAGGAGAAATCTCAGGAGGGTTAACATATTTGAAAATACTCAAAGGGAGACGGAGATTCAAAACGTCTCGTAGAAGTTAAGTTCCAGTGGAAGAACACTGGTTCATTTCACAGAAGCTATCAAGGAGGAAACGAGTGGTCAGAATTCTCCGAGGATAACTCTCAAAGTCGCGAGGACCGTAGGATCCAAAGAAGCTGCAAGGTGGATAGGGGAGGACGAACCCATCAATTTGGTATCAGGAATCAACATCGACTGTTGATCGTGATTTGTTTTGAGCTGTAAGATCATTTCAAAGATTCAGAGTTTGTAATTCTAGAGTGTAAGCTAAAAAATCCTTGGTCACTCTAACTACCGAATCGCGAAAAGAATTGTTAAGTGAAGAATTTTGGGATTTCAGTAATTCAAGATTCGGAATACCAGAAATCTTGATGATAAAGAGCTAGGGGTATTTGCATTGAAAAAAACCTTGGAGTTGCGAAACGCAAAATATTGTGAAGTGGCATTTCAACATTTCGGTGTTTCGGGGTTCAGGAATTTGGGGATTTTGGTGACAAGTGTTTTGGAGTCGAGAATTTTGAACTCTCGGGACCCGGAAGCCCAAAATAATGCAGGTCGTTGAATTGACTGAATATTATAGCCATTTATCCCTTTTGGAGGTGCCATTTCGACAATTCAACATTTCGGGTTTAAGAGGGTTGAAGACTCAGGGACTTAACAACAGGATTCGGGATAACGCGAAACCTGAAGTCCCGATTTCAAAAAAGGCGTGATCATATTTTTGGTAAGGAGATTTGGGTTAATTCCTTATGTTTGATCATGCGGGCATACGTATAAGGACCTATGGAAAAAACTGTGTGTGTGTGTGGGATTCCCTGTGGAGGAATCAAAGAGTCAATCAGACTCAAAGGGAAGATTTAGAATGATCCTACATGGATCTTGGCCCGAGGGTCAGGGGTCTATGACAAGTGGTATCAGAGCTCAGAACAAGTTTTTTTCTTTATGTAGTAGAGAGAATAGAGGAACATTTTTCAGCCATGCCGTCGAGAAGAAGAGATAAGAAAATGCCTGATCCAGCAGTGGAAAGAGAAATGCGTGAGTTACGTGCCAGTCTTGATGCCATGGTGACAACACAAAGGTGCACAGTTGACACTGGGGATATCAGCGAAGATGAAAGTGAAAATGAAGTTGGACATGAAGGAGAAGAAGTTGCAGTAGAAGATGCTATAGACGAATGCCTATTCAGGGTTGTTTCAAGGATAGGTGCTAGAGAAAAGATGCAGATTCCCATGTATGAGGGGATCCTAGATGTTGAAGAGCTTATAGACTGGATTAGAGCTCTAGATAAATACTTCGAATATGAGGATGTTGAGGAAGACAAGAAAGTCAAACATGTCGTCACTAGACTTGAAGGGCATGCAACACTATGGTGGGATGAACTGTAGGCTGACAGACACTGCAAAGGAAAGCAGAAAATCAAAAGCTGGGATAAAATGATTGTGAAGATGAAAGCCAAATTCATACCCAAGGATTATCAAATTACTCTGTTTCAAAGGATGCAGAATTTGAGACAGAAGTTGATGTCAGTGAAGGAATACACTGAAGAGTTCTACAATATAAACATCAGGGAAGGTCATCGGGAAAGTGATGATGAAAATGTTGCCAGGTACATGAATGGTCTGAGATATAACATTCAAGATGAGATGAGCATGATGACCCTTCAAACTGTAGAGGATTTTTATCAGATGGATTTGAAATCTTAAGAGAAGCTGAGCCGGAAACAAGGTCAAAGAGGCCGAGGCAGAAGTCAATCCAGAGGTAAGACAATTGCCCAGAAAAGGACTCAGAAATATAAAGAAGAAGGGAAGAGACCTCAAACTCAACATGAGAGAGGAGGAAGCTCACAGAGAGGGTAGTGTGCTGTTAAAAATGCTTTTCCTCAAGCTAGAGGAAGAGGAAGAGGCAGAGGCGGTGAAGTAAAATGTTTTGTCTGTGGAAAAATCAGACATAAATCCTATGAATGTCTAGATAAGAAGAAATATGGTGGTGAAACTCACATTAACAAATCTCAAGGATGGAATGTTGAGGAAGAATATGCTGAGGGTAGAATATCTTTGATGATGAGAAAAGTTCTCTTGAATCTAGAGAAGGAGGCAGAGAACCTAGCCCAAAGAAACAGTCTGTTTAGGACTTCTTTCATGACCAAAGACAGGGTCTGCAAAGCCATCATGGACAGCGGTAGCATAGACAATCTCGTATCTATAGAGATGGTAGAAATGCTGGAGATGGAGACTGTTGTACATCCAAGACCATACAGAGTTTCATGGTGACAAAAAGGACATCAGGTAAATGTCACTAAACAATTTTTAGTTGAATTTAAAATAGGAGGATATAAGGATGAAATACTATGTGATGTCATTCCCATGGATGTTTTTCATCTATTTTTGGGTAGACCATGGCAATATGATAGGAATGTGATTCATTATGGGAGAGAGAACACGTACACCTTGGAGAAAAATGGGAGAACTCACATGTTGTTGCCGATTAAGGATAAAGAGGTGAAAAGAGAGACAAGCAACACTGTACTTCTCATGAGTGGGAAGGAACTTCTTAATGAGGTTAAGAAGAAAGAAGACACACAATTTATTGTGGTGTGGAAGCCTAATTTTTTTTTGACCAATACAAGGATAGATGATTTACCAGAAGAAATCCAGGAGTTGCTAGAAGTGTTTGTTGATATAGTAGTGGACAAACTACCTTGTTTGTTGCCACCTATCAGGAGTATAAGCCATCATATGGATCTTATACCTTGAGCCAGTTTGCCAAAAAAATTCGTGTATAGGTTGATGCCGTAGGAAAATGAGGAAGTCAAGAGACAAGTCCTGAATTTAATGGACAAAATATTGATTAGAGAAAGCTTGAGTCCATGCATTGTTCCTACAGTTCTTAGCCCAAAGAAAGATGGAGGCTCGAGAATGTGTATAGACTCAAGGGAAATCAATAAGATTACCATTAGATATAGATTACCATTTCCAGGGATGGATGACTTGATGGATCTCTTAAGTGGAGAAAGATTTTTTTCGAAGATTGATTTGAAAAGTGGATATCATCAGATTCGCATGAGAGAAGGTGATGAATGGAAGATAACATTCAAGATAAATGAGGGTCTATATGAATGTCTTGTCATGCCATTTGTCTTAACGAATGCACCCAATACTTTCATGAGGCTGGTGAACGAAGTGCTGAAGGATTTCATTGGGAAATTCTTCATTGTATACCTTGACGATATATTAATTTTCAACAAGACTGAAGCAGAGCACTTGAAGCATTTAGCTGCAGTAATGAGAAGATTACAAAAGGAGAAATTGCTAATTAACCTGAAGAAATCATCATTTATGAGGACATAACTCATTTATTTGGGCTTTTTTATCTCTGTGAATGAGTTGAAGATGAATCCAGAAAAGGTAGATGCAATTAAGAATTGGTCATTGCCGAAGAGTGTGCTTGAAGTTCAAAGCTTCCATGGTTTGGCAAGCTTCTACAGGAAATTCATTCGAAATTTTAGTGGAATTAGTGCACCGATGATGGATACGGTGAAGAAAAGACACAAATCTTTTCACTCGACAGAAGAAGAAGAGAAGAGCTTCAATCTGCTGAAGAAGAAGATCACAGAACAACCAATTTTGGTTTTTTCAGATTTCAGCAAGACATTCCAGGTTAGGTGTGACGCGAGGATTTTCAATTGGATAAATCTTGAGACAAGATGACAGATCGATCACATACTTTAGTGAAAAACCGAATGAATCAAAGATCAAGTACTCAACATATGACAAGGAATTTTATGCAGTCATACAAGCACTGAAGAAATGGAGACATTATTTGGTTCCTAAAGAGTTTGTTTTGTATAGTGATAATCATGCTTTGCAATTTGTGACTCAACAGGAGAACTTGAACCAAAAACATGTTAAATGGGTTGAATTCATGCAAAATTTTACTTTTGTAACCAAGCATATTTCTGGAACTACTAACAAAGTTGTTGATGCTTTGAGCAGGAAATGTTTTCTTATGTAAGAATTCAGAGTCAAGACTTTTGGGTTTTGATAACCTTAAAGAAATGTATAGGGCTGACCCAGATTTTAAGGAGGCATATGAGGCATCTGAGAATCCAGTTCTCAGGGACAGAAGCCAATGGACCAAATAAATGATCCAGGATGGATTATTATTCAATTGAAATCAACTATGTATACCAAAATGCTCCATGAGGGAGAACCTGCTGAAGGAAAAACACAATGGAGGATTGGTTGGACACTTCAGTCATGACAAGACGTTCTCAAAGTTGAATGGCTCATATTTTTGGCCAGGGATGGGGATAGATGTTAACAAATTTGTGGACAGATGCAGGATTTGTCAACACACAAAAGGGAAAATACAAAATACATGTTTATACCAGCCATTACCCATACCAGAAAGTCCGTGGGATGCAGTGAGCATGGATTTCATATTGGGACTGCCAAGAACGCAAAGAGGCTATGATTCGATCTTTTTGGTAGTCGAAAGATTTTCAAAGATGGCACATTTCATACGATGCCAGAAAACCAGTAACAAAACTCATATTGTGAACTCGTTTTTCAAGGAATTCGTCAAACTTCATGGCTTGCCAAGGAGTATTGTGTCTGATCAGGATACCAAATTCATTGGAAATTTCTGGAGGACCTTATGGAAAAAGCTGGGGACAAGTTTTTCTTTTAGCTTAGCATATCATCCTCAAACGGATGGACAGATAGATGTCGTGAATATAATCTTGGGAGATTTGTTGAGGAGCTTAGTGACTGAACACCACAGTCAATGGGATCACATTCTACCACAGGCGAAATTTTCTTATAACGACTCACTTAGCAGAAGCACAGGGTAGAGTCCATTCCAAATTGTATATGGAATGTAGCTAAGGGGAGTTTCTGAATTGAAAGATTCAGAATGAAGTGAATTTAGGAGTGCTAGTGCATAATACTTTACAAAAGGAATAAAGGAGCTTCACAACTGAATTAAGGAGCGAATGTAGAGCTTGAGTCAAGAATACAAGTGCAGAGCAGATCAACACAAGAGAGAACTTCAATTTGAAGTTTGTGATCTGATTCTTGCACATCTGAAGAAGGAAAGGTTCCCAAGGGGAACATATAACAAACTAAATATGAAAAGGATTGGACTGTGCAAGGTCATAAGGAAATTTGGGGTAAACGCATATGAGATTGAATTACTCGATGGGATCGGAATTTCACCGATATTCAATGTTGCAGATTTGTACCCTTATAAAGATGAAGAAGAAGGAACAAAAAATGAATAGAAAGAAGTTCAATGGAAAAAACAAATTCTTGTAGCTAAAAAGCCATAGATGGAAGGCATAATTGACAAGAGGATTAGCAAAAAGGCCAGGAGAAAAGAGTATTTTGAATACTTGGTCAAATGGAAGGGACACCCAGTTGAAGATGCTAGTTGGGAAGATGAAGAAGAAATTCAGAAGCATGGACAGAGCGTGCAAGATCTCATGAACATGATTTCATGAAAATTTTAAAGAGAGGGAGTATGATGTAGGAGCATCGTCAGCAGCCAAGTGAGCCTGCAGGCAGAAGCCAGCTGGGAAAAGCGCAACACACGTTTTGCACATTTTGAAATATTTTTGAAATATTAAGAAGCGGATATTAATGTAGTAGTTAGAAGTGTACTTGAATTTATATCTGGCTGTTGTAAACAGACCTGAGGAAATTACTCCCATATGTCATTTGTATTGAGGCATTTAAGTCTGTTAGTGTGAGAGTAGGTATATATGAATGTTAGATTAGACAGTTTAGAGAGTAGGAGGGAAAACAGATATACATAACCTCACCCTTGTATCATTGTATTATTATGAAGATTATCATTATTGAGAGTTGTAGCAGAGAGATGTAGAAAAGAACCCATGTAGAGGAGCCTTTGAGTTAATATATGAAGCTTTGACTCAGATTTCATTGTTTTATGATGTTTACTACTTACATATGCTAAATGGTAAGCTAACAATTGTTTTATTGTCTTTGTTATACCTTTGTGGTTATTCTGTGATGAATGTATGATTTCATGTTAAGTATATGAAGTTTGAGAGAAGAAGAGAATGATTTTCAATTGTTTCTCTTCCTAAGAGATTTCCTACAAGGAGTGCGTTGATGAAGTTCCAAGTTTAATCTTAGAAAGCTCAGGAGGGATACTGTTGTTCTCATTTAAGCAGAAGTGCGAGAGAAGCACAGAAGCCGTGCAAGGAGTGCATAGGCTGTTGGAAGCCTTCAGACTTATCAACTAAGGGAAAGAGTGAAGGTTTGTTGTTGTCGAGAGTGCACAAAGTCAAAAATATCAAATACCTAGAAATATTTGGAAGATTTCCGCAGGGGGTGCATGCAGGAGCCCTTTCAAGGCTTGAGTTGTAGGAGAAATCTCAGAAGGGTTAGCATCTTTTAAAATACTCAAAGGCAGACAGATATTGAAAACGTCTCACAGAAGTTGAGTTCCAATGGAAGAACACTGGTTCATTTCACAGAAGTTGTCAAGGAGGAAACAAGTGGTCATAATTCTCTGAGGAGAACTCCTGAAGTCGCGAGGATCGTAGGATCCAGAGAAGATGCAAGGTGGATAGGGGTGGATGAACCCATCACTTTAGTATTAGGAATCAATGTGGATCGTTGATCATGATCTGTTTTGAGCCATCATATCATTTCGGGGATTGAGAGTTTGTAAGTCCGGAGTGTAAGCCAAAAAATCCTTGGTCACTCTAACTCTCGAATCGCGAAATGAATTGTTAAGTGAATAATTTCAGGATTTAGGTAATTCAGGATTCAGAATACCAGAAATCCTGATGATAAGGAGCTAGGGGTCTTTGCATTGAAAAAAACCCCAAAGTTGCGAAAGGCGAAATATTGTGAAGTGGCGTTTTGGAATTTTGGTGTTTCAGGGTTAGGGAATTCGGGGATTGTGGTGACAAGTGTTTTGGGGTCGACAGTTTTGAACTCCCAGGACCTAAAAGCCCAAAATAACATAGGAAATTGGATTGAGGGAAGCTTATAGCTGTTGATCCCTTTTGGAGGTGTCATTTTGACAATTTGGCATTTCGGGTTTCGAAGGGTTGAAGAGTCAGGGTCTCAACAACAGAATTCACGATATCACGAAACTTGAAATCCCGATTTCACAAAAGGCGCGATCATATTATTGGTTAGAATATTTGGGTTAATGCATCGTGTTTGATCACGTGGGCATACCTATAAGGACCCATGGAAAATAGTGTGTGTGTGTGTGGGATTCCCTGTGGAGGAATCGAAGAGTCAATTAGACTCAAGGGGCATATTTACAACGATCCTACACGGATCTTGTCCCAAGGGTCGGGGGTCTGTGCCAAAAGGAGGAAGCTATCAAATAATGACACTGAAAAGAACTAAAAATGGATGGATGAATAATCATATTGTATGATAGCATAAATATAAGTAACTCGACTACTTGGTTTCATCACATGAAAAAGATTTATCCACAAAGCTTTTAGGATAGTTTTTCAAATGGGGGTACTTATGTTATGAACCAATGGGGGGTGTATATGGGGTTGAATGTATATGTAATTGGATTGAATTCATATGTGAAACATTTGAACATATGATTTGGATATATGGATGTACTTAGGTTATCTGGAGGAATTTGTTTCTAACTATAAGGAAGTTGTGTTCCACACTCACATTTGGCGTACAATGTGTATATTGATTGAGCATGTTATTTTGAGTATTTGGACAATAACTCTTACTTACCCCGTGGATTTTCCTTCTATATATATACTAAAGGAAATTGGTTTACATGGTGTAATCAACAAAAATTGAAATCAATTCTATAATTGTCAAGTTTCTTGTTAGTTCAAACAATATTTTTCTTGACAAGCATTATCTTGTTAAAGTGTTGGCATCATCTTTATTTTGTCATCTTGAAGTCATTGTGCATTTTTCTCTAAAAGAAGGTTTCATTTTTAATAAATCTTATTATGATTATAATATGAATGAACTTTGCTTAATAGCCAAGCTTGTATGGAGATGATTTCATTCATTTTGGAGAGTGGTAGTTTATGTTCCTAATGTTTCTTTATCCCTAAGACCAATATATGGCATTCCCATTATATTGTTTCCATGCTTTGACTACAATGCACACCAACCACCCAACTTAAACTCACATCAAACCAAGGTTGTGAGACTTGGGATTGACGAAAAGTCAGGGAGTTTGGGATATGGAAAAACTTGGCAACTCAGAAAAAATCATTTCAAAACTCTTCAAATAGAAACAACACTCAAAATATAGAAAATTTTGTGCAGAAAAAATATTAATGACATTTCCACCCTTAAAATCTATAAAATGATAGGTTTTCCATCAATTCATCTCATCAAATATGACAACAAAAAATTTGGCACTTAAAATTAGCCTCAAAAACTTAAACATAAATCAAATAGCTTGCATGGGACTATGACATCTTTCCAACAAATTCATTCTAGGTGGTGTTTCAGGTTGTTTCTGCCCCCCCTTTCATATTGTGGTTATAGTGTTTTCACTTGAGCTTCTTGTCATCATTTGATTCAAGTTTGAAGTCATGTTCTTATTCTTTATCAAACCACCTTTTGGACTTTGGATCCATGGTTAGTAAATATTCAATACAAATAAGAGAAGAGTATTTCACTCTAGGTTGATCCCTGAATTAAAAATGAAGATGAAATCTCCAAAATCAATTTTGCTGAAAATCATAATACTTTCTTCAAAATCAGAATGCAATTGAAACCGAAGATCTAACCAGTAGATATATTGGCTCTCCACCTCCTATCTGGTCTCCATTCAACAAATACAAGTGTCCTCAAGACTCCAACTGAACCCCAAACAAGAATAACACAACCTGCTGAAAAAAGTTTCAGTGTTCACAGTCCAACTAAAAACTCAAATAAATGAAGATAAAATGACCAGAAGAGTGAAATATATCTTTTTTTTTATATTCCTTTAGGGTTTAATTTGATGTGTTCTTACTCATATATCTCCCTCCAAAATACACATCTTGGCCTTTTCTCCAAGTCAATTCCATGTGGGATCCACCTTTGCTTAATAGGCAAGTTTTGTCAGGTTTCAACAAGTATAACAAGTTCGAGTTCAATTCAATAGGTTTTGGCAAGTTTCATTTATAAGAAAGTTTCACAACAAGTTTTCACTGGTTATTCATTTCAATGTTGACCCAACAAACTCAAAGACCTTCGGCATGTCTCACAACATTGCTTTAAACCAAGGTTGTGAGACTCAGACTCAACAAAACTCGGCCAGCTTGAGACTGGGCAAAACTTGACGGCTCAACAAGACTTTAAAAAACTCTAAATTGAAAATTCAAATCAAATTTAATTAAAAAAAACTCTCAAAATACAAGAAATTTCATGCAAAAAAATAATATGACATTTTCGTCCATAAATCTATAAAAAAATAGTTTATTCGTCAATTCATCTCATCAAATATGATAATATAAAATTTGGCACTTGAAATGTGTTCAAAAACTGAACCGTAAATCAAAATTTCAAATAGCTTGGAATCCATCAAATAATAACAAGTTCAACAATTCAACTATTGCACTACATAAATCATGACATAATCATAAAATCAAAATAGACAATGTCTCCAATCTCGAGTATCATTTATTGTGTTTCCTTCATTTGATCTTAAAGCATGAGAGTGTGAATGTATTCTAGGAGATATCAAAGCATGAGAGTGTGAATGTATTCTAGGAGATATCAAAGCATGAGATTGAAGGTATTATAGCAAACCCCACTAAAACAAGTTTTCTTATTCACAGTCACACTATAGATTGAAACACAATCACTCAAGAATAAATGAGAAGATGAGTTATATGCCTTTAGGGGTTCATTAGAGGAGTTCAAGGTCTTTTTTTCCCTCCAAAACCCTATCAAAACCCTTTCTCCAAGTGCTTTGCATGTGGGGACCGTGTTTACCTATTAGGGGTCAAAATCATGAGCTCTATGCAAGTTCTAGCAAGTTTCCACGGGGTCCAACAAGTTTCATGTGATTTTATAGTCTCTACAAGTTTTTTCCACTAACATACAGTGAGTAGCTTCAAATCCAAGGGATGAGAAATAATCTAGATTACCTTTCTCTTAAACACATCCTCACATTGGCCATACAATTGTGGCATGCAAAGAATAACACACCAACCTCGTTTAGTTTTTTGAACTTTCAAAAGATCCTGACAATGTTTCTTGAATTTACTAGAACAACTTCAATAATTAGGATTCATTATCAAGAGTATGATACTATATGGCATAGTTATCATACCTAAATATGGTTCTCACATGATATCCATGAATTTATTTTGAAGAGGTTTTTATGGAGACATGATATCTACCCTATTGCTTGTAGATGATGACATCCTCCTAGTCTCCTTATAAGAACAGTGAAATATGATTGTTATTACATTTTTGGGAAAGGCTAGGAAATTTGAGTTCAACCTTGGTAATACCATGTCATGATTTTCAACACCACCAATGAAGAACTACTGAAATAACATTTCACTTTTTCTTTCAAAGTATTTCAAGGCCAAGACTAAGTTTATGCCCAATAAATAAAGATTAGTCTTCTTAAAGGTTGTGCAATGTTTATGCATATAGGTAAGTATATATGTATACATGGGTATGAGAACATAAACAAATAAGTGCCATGAAATAGCCCTCCACTTATTCACTTCTATTATATAGTCACTTGACAACAATTTAGGTAATAAAACATAAAATGATTCGTTATATGCACTTTATGTTAGATTTGGTGGCTCTGAGGTACTTCTACATAGGTGGCGCCCAACATGAAGAAGTGACCAAGCACATTTCTCCCTAGTGACTTTATAAAGCGATTTTATAAAGTTAAGTTGAGATTTTATTTTTTAATGTGTAAAAGTGAATTTATGAGATTGTTGATCACTTTAGTGACTTAAGTGACCTCAATGAATGATTAAGTCATGATCGTTCATCTCATGAGGGAAAGATTAGATATTGACCATCAATATCATTGGGAGACCAAGTGTTAAAGGAGTTACACATTGGAAATTTCATAAAGGTAACACTTGAGGGAGAGAGGGCACACACTTTGAGGAGATCTTGAGTAGGAAGGTGAAGAGTCACTTTTCTCAAGAAAGAAATTGAGCTCATGGAGAAGTGAGAGTAACAGCAAGAGGAGGGTGCATTATCCAAGGGAAAGAGGGAGGTTCATACAGCTAGATGAGGGGCACGATTTCCAAGGAAGGAGAGGGTTCATACAACTAAAGGAGGGCATGATTTTCAATAGGAGAAGATGACACATTTTTTCCATAAACTACAACATTAAATGTTGAGTTGACAACATTGAAAAGGGAGGTTGTACGTCAGTGTTTAGAGGCCATATAACAACATAGAAGCACAAAAATCGAGGCAAGAGGATGGAAATCTTTTCTAAGTGTTTGGATGTACAAAATTAGTGCAGAAAAATATTGCTAATGTGCACAGATATCAAAATTTTATTTGTTGTTAAAAGGACTGTACATTGCATAAAATGGGGATTGTTTTGTGTGGTTTTTAGCACATAAATCGAGGAGGTTTGTTGGCACATTTTTCAATAATTTTTGCTGTTGATTACTTGTTGTTGTAAACTCTAATATGAAATTTCTCTGAGCTCAATGAGAAAAATCTCCTTTAACGGGTTTTCCCAAGTTGGGTTTTTTCCAGGGGCATTGCCCATAAATTACTAGTGTTATATGGAGTGATTTCTTTGTTGTTCATTATTATTTCCACTGCTATTTTAGTTTCATATCTCTTTCATATAGTACTTATGATTTACTGTTGAAGATTTATAGGAGGTTGAAATATGTTTATGACTTAGTATATATCTAAGATAAAATTTCTACATGGTATCAGAACTAGTGCTCTGAGGTTCAACAGATAAGAGAGTTGGCACTTGATTTGTAGTGCATTGAAAAGGGGTTTTGTCTGGAAGAAGGGAAGGGAAGAAAGTAAATGAAGATATGCAACATAATCCAAAGAATACTATGAATCATGAAGATATGCAACATAACATGTTGTCTATAGGGAATCATGAACCTTTGAGTGAGATATGGGTATTGTTATAATATTTTGTGTATCAAATATGACTATGAAGGATTTAACCATGGTTGAGGGATAAATCCAAGGAATTAGGCCTTGAAAAAATATTATTGGGTTAATAGGCCATGATTAAAGCCATGAACTACAACATGAGACATTTAAAGGGGATCTTTTGCATACGGGTTGGATGAAGTTTCCATTAGGTGTTTTTTTTGTAGTAGGGATTTATGTTGGGGCCTTGACCATGATTAGGTGATGAAAATAGGGTCCTTAATCCATAAAGTATGATCAATGCCTTTAACTACAACATCATCCCTTTAAAGGGGATATTTTTCATATGAATGAGAAATGGTTTCCATTAGGATGTTTTGTGTAGCCGGGATGGGTCTTCAGGCCCCGACCATGATTAGGGATGAAAATAAGGTCCCTAATCCATAAATGAGTGTAACTAGTCTTATGGAACATGTAATATTCTTCAAACAACTAAAAAACAACTTTTAGTAATTAACTTTGTCCTTGAGTGCGATATTGGTACTTTTAGGAGGCTTTACATAAAAGATATGGATCTCAGATATTTGGCTGTAAATGAAGCTTCTAGGTCCCTAGTCCTTGAAAAAGGACTCAACCCACCATACAAATTCAAATCATCGGCCTCTTGGTGGGATATAGGCATCATTAAGAGAATTTCCATACGGGGCATTGGTCTCAAGGCTTTGACCATGGTCGATGAAGGAAGACAAGGGTTGTATGATCTAAATTAGTATTTTAGGAATTATAATATTTAACATATGAATGAGATTTGGGAAATATTAGAAAACTTTAGATGCATTGGATGGATTTGGAGACTGTGACCATGGTCATGCGATAAAATAAAGGGTCTTAAGATCTAAATGAAAATTTGAATGTTCATGAACCATGCACATGTCCTTGAACCACTACAAAGTTTATTTCAAGGGGATATTTGGCCTCCAATTGGGATATGTGTGACGTTAGGTGGTTTCATGCACCAAGGATAGGTCTA
>JZKD02S1672813.1:1558547-1572009 GCA_000966675.3 Picea glauca
AATGATGTTTCTTCATGACTTTTTATAGCATTGCATTGGGTGATTATGTAACCTCTTTGAAGTGTGAAAAGGGGCTCTTTAGGGCTTAATTAGGTCTTTGACCAGCCTACCATGCGGATTCAACTCAGATTTGAGGGTCAAATCGGCTTGGGAGCTGATCCATAAGTGGTTGGGAGGCCGACCAATTCAATAAATGCACTGTTTAGCAGGTGCGCGGGTTTTTGCGCTAACAACCACGCATCGTGCGTGTATGCACGCATGGTACGTTCCTGTTCCACGCATGTGCGCATGCACCAAACTTCTGTAAAGCGCCCTTCAACTTTTGGTTACTTTGTATAGTTTTTGACCTTTCTGCCATGATGTGAAATTAATTCAGTGCCATGAATGACTTCATTACTGTTTGACGATGCTGAGTTCTTGTCGCCATGTGTGGACGAAATTTTAGTGACAACAGATGCCCCCTGATGGATGAGGTTAGGAGCATACATATAGATGAAATCCATCAATGTTTCTT
Organism: Picea glauca; assembly: GCA_000966675.3. Classification (NCBI taxonomy): domain Eukaryota; kingdom Viridiplantae; phylum Streptophyta; class Pinopsida; order Pinales; family Pinaceae; genus Picea; species Picea glauca. The sequence goes on from JZKD02S1672813.1 coordinate 1,559,062, forward strand.
CTAATGAGAATGGTGTTGTAAGAGAGAGAAACAATGGGACTGTGTAGAGCAATCCGTTGGAGAAGAAAGGAACCGGTAGAATATGACCTTCCATAAGGTGCGTAACAATATACAACTGTGTACAAATGAGGCAGGCATGCCCCATGCTCGTGTTATGTAACTCTAAAAAAAGATGACTGAAGTGTTGGTGTAGACAACTGCATTGCCCTCGGGGGCGGTGATGATAAAGGTAGAAGACAATTCTGCAAAGGAATATACTCTGAACAATAGGCAATGATTGCGGTGATAAGCAGCGACAATGATGTGGGCATTGATGGCCCTACCAGGTTCAGAGGTCTTCGACAAATGATAAAAATAACTGCAATAGTCGCGAAGTAAGACCCACCATAACATGAGAAAGTGTTGGCGTTGAATGTTATGGGGGTCAACGATAGCAGGGAGAAATGGTGTTTCACCCTGTGTCATCCGAGATCTCTCATTAAATGGAGAACGAGAATCAGATATTGTCACCCTTCTGGAAAATTGTGTTGATGTCGACAAAAAGGGGGACGCGACTCCTAGAAGCAAAGGGCTTCGTGGAATCTACTGAGGTGAGGAAAGGGCAGAGGTACATGGATGAAGTCAAGAAGTGGGAAGACTCTAGACTACCCTTGGTTGGAGGGTGTATGATATAATGAGTGGCCGCAACCGTGTAACAAGGTCAAGTGTCAGGGGGACGACAAGACCAGTGATAAGTTGTGCCAGAGGCGGGAAAAGGTGAACAAATTCAGAGGGTAAAGGTAAGTGACCGGGGTAGTACTCTGAAGATATGGATGATGCCGGCAAGGGTAGATGAGAAGCAATGCTCCAACCAAGGGTGACATGGGTTGCGCGTAGCCAAAAAAGGAAGCAGGTCGCCAACAGTGACGACAAAAGAAAATGACTAGAAATAAAGGTGTTTGTACAATAAATAATGAATAATTTGGGGAAAAGTGTACAAATACAGAAACAGGTGCCCCAGTGTGAAATGAATGCCCCAGGGAGGGTAGAAATTTTGTGGAAAACTGATGAAGGGTGGGGGCCCCATTGGTGAGTTTTTGTATGAGGTAGGTGAAATGAAGATAGGTTTGCAGATGGGCAAACTGATGGTGGATGAAATGGAGGGTTCATGATCCTGTGGAGGTGCAGGTAAAAAGAATAGAACCATAAAGTGATGATCTGGGAGTCCATATGGGAAGCTAGCAAAATGAGGAGAAGAAGTATGTGGTTGATTCGCAACATGATGAAAGACTATTGGGACTCCCATGCCTAAAGGGTAATGAAGAACAACATGAGTGTCAAAAGTGCCAAAAGGTGCTATGAATGGGACAAATCATGTGGGTAAGAAATCTACGGGGTAACAATACTGACGATGAAAATGGAGGTATGAGTACTGCAGAGTTGGGAATGGGTATCCTAAAGGCCAATATCAGAGGGTGTGACTGGAAATGTAAATGTAATACAGCGGGAGAGACTACATGCCAATGCTGAGTATATACCTGAAGGAATGATGTTGAGGGATGATGATCAAGTACCTGCACACAGAACAACCAAATACCCAAAGTGAACAATATCTGAAGAGAATCAAAGATATGAGCATGTATGTGATAAATGTGACAATGCGCGTGCGTACCTAACCATGATATGAAAAAAAGGTGCCCCGGGGTCTCAGGATGAAAAAGTGACCCAAGGACAGCCGTGATGTAGGGGGTGGGACGTTGATCCCGTGGCTGAAGACGGTTTGAAAAATGGACACCTTGGGCTCCCGGAATGGTGAGTGGAAGTTTGGCAAAAGGCCTATATATAGTTGTAGGGCCTACATTGCCACCTCATTTGTACCTGCTGCAATAGTGACTGGATGAGCATATTTCAGAGGAGATTTGGAGATTCAAGGAGGACGGGGCGGTCGATCAACATTCTGCGAGTTTCAGGTTAGTGGTCTGATCGTCCTGCATAGAAACAGGTTTTCAATTTTTGGGCAGGGTAGGTATGGGGGGCCGTACAGGGGGTTTGATGGGAGTTTTTATGGGATGTGGGCCCGCATGCGTGGGCGATTCGGTGGAAGGCGTGCATATGTGTGCACCTGTACACAGAATATGTGTGCATGGATGCACGAGGAGGGGAATTTAAGGTGCGCCCTAAGGGCGCGCCTGTGTTGTGAACAGGTGCACATTAGTGCACGCCTATGTTGTGAACAAGCGTGCCTTAGTGCGCACCTATGGGTTTGACAGTCGCGCACTAGAGCGCGCCTGTATGGTGAACAGGTGCACTCACGAGCACGCCCGTGAGGAAAATAGGTGCGCATCAGTGTGCCCCTGTGAAGTGGACAGGCACACACCCATGCGCACATGTGTAGTGAGCAGGCGCACATGTGTGCGTGCCTGTGGGTTATAGAACCGCGCCTAGGAGGCAAGGTTGAAGGGTAAAAAATGAGTCTTTTTGATGCATTTGATGGTTGCATAAGCTGATATAGGATTTTGTGTTGTGTGCAGGTGTCCAGCAGTGACGATAGCTGTGCGGTGGCATGATCGAGACTGGTCCCAGTAACGAGATGTTGTGGCCAATGCGGGGCCTGAGGTTCGTGCGACTTTGGAAACCTATGGGTTGCTAAAGTTCTTTGAGTGCCAGTTGATACGGGCACAAGAGTATTTACTACAGTTCCTGCTCTAGATGTGGAGTCCAGAGCTGCACTGCTTCCTTGTGCGAGGAGAGCAGATCCCCTTCACTGTGGTGGAGGATGTATATTTTCTGACTGGGCTACCCTTTCAGGGAACACCTCTACTGGAAGAGCCTGTGCTTCCGAGGGATACAAATCTGGTGACGATTGCCGAGCAATTTTTCTTAGGCGAGAACTTCATGTCTGGGACTGTAGTGAGCATTAGTGCTATAGACTCCCTGGCTCATCGTTGCATAGCGACGATGATTGTTCGTGTATATGGGTCACTGGTGACCCAACGAATTAGTGGTGGCCAACTATTGGTGTTGGAGAGGGTGGTGGTGGGTCATGAGCGGTTCGCATGGGGGCTGACACTGCATGCATGGATGATCGTGCAGTTGGACCGTTGTCGGTCCACAGGTATAGGAGAGTTTGCTTTTGGCTCTATCCTGGTAGCCTGGTTTTTGGAGAGGGTGTCGATGCTATGCCCGAGGGTTTTGCTAGAGATGCCAAGGGAACGAGAGCCGCATTTGAGGCGGTGGTCTGCAGTTTTGGTTCGCCACGGTGGTGGCGAAGGTGGCCATTATTTTTTGGCTCAGACGACACAGATATGGTGGAAGATGCCACAGGTGATACTTCGACACCCCTATGTTGGGGTTGACTTTCGGGGGGACCTGGACATGGTGCTGCCTCCTGGGGAGGTTTTTGACCATCCAGGTATGTTGAGTTTGTGTATTTTTTTTATTTATGCTATGTTTTGAGATATCAGTCTAGATGTATGTGATATAGATGCTGATATGATCTGTTGTTGTTTGTTTGGTGTATGTGCAGATGTGGTACCTCGCGAGCGCAATATAGAGCTGCAGAGAGTGTCAGCTCAGCGAGAGCTGGAGATACTGCTGCGTGGAGAGAGAAGTCGGCGGGATGAGGTCGCGGGGTGACCAACAGAGCCGGAGAGGGCAGCGAGGAGGCACCGGTTTGATGACCCTGGTGTGGGGCCATCACACGCTCCTCCGAAGGCGGCCGTAGTTGATTTTGATTATATACACCGTCATCTAGAGACGGTGTTACAGAAGGTGCCTGAGGGTATGTTGATACGCATCCAGGATGAGGGGTTCCTGGAGCAGTGTATAGGAGTACCGCCACCATGGCGGGGTATAGTGCGACGAGCAGTTGTTCTTGCCGCGATGACTATTGGATGCCTACCGTCGGGGCAGGAGGGTCCTGTGGGTGTTCCACCACCACCTCCTGGGGCAGGTGGGGGTGGGCCACCACCTCCTCCTGAGGGAGGAGCAGGTGGGGGTGCGATAGAGGCACCCTGATTGATGTATGATGTATACCTTTTTTGTTGATAGGCTGGTGAGCTGGTGTTTGTACTGAGGTGTTGCATTGGCCTACAGATACATGTATTTTTTGTATGTAAACATTCGGATGGCCTGATGGGCCCATATATATATATGAGTATACATATTTTGAGATCCTGATGTTGTCTACATGTGTTTTTTGTTGATGATGATGATGTATATTCTATCTATATGCTGTGACAGGATGTGTGAGATGTTTATGTATGTGTAGCTTGATGTGATATATTCCAATCTAAGACCATGTTATCTATTACATCTATTGTTTGATTCAATTGTCTTGGAATATGTGTAAATGTAATGGAATGAAAATGTCGAGATAATAGTCTAACCTGCAGGTATTTGCGAAAGAGGCACGGATCGCGTACATGGTAAACATTGTTGAGGTGGAGAACGACTAGTTGAGAGTCGAGGAAGACGCTAAGGTGGCGAATATGATGACGTTGGTCATCATCTAGGAGGCCAATGACCACAGTGTATTCGGCTTGGTTGTTGGTTGTTGGCCCCAAACATATGCTGCTTGAATGTAGCATTTCATGTGAGGGAGTGTAGAGAGCCCAAGCAGCCGAAGAGAGATTTTGTGTCCAACGACTGGCGCCGTCGGCGTAACCAATGTGGTAGGATGGTGGAGGAAGCATATGTCAATAGAACAAAGGATAGTTTAGATGAGAGGGAAGGAGAAAAAAGATTAAAAACGCTAAAAAAGAAAATAACCTAAAGTAGCATGACTACTTTTAAGCATAAAATTTCTTGAGATATAACCCATTGACAGGTTCTTTGAGCGAGAGGCCTTCGGGGGAGGCCAGGATGTATGCGCCTTTGGTGAGGCAATGTTGGATGATGTAAGGGCCATGCCAAAGTGATTCGAATTTTCCGTGGCCAAAGGTATCATGAGCGATATCATAAGCCAAGACGAGGTCGCCTTCACGAAATGATCGAAGGTTGACATGGCGATCAAAGGTAGCCTTGGATCATTTTTTAGCTACCTCGTTGTTCTGTAATGAAGATCGACGATCTTCATCGAGAGATTCCAAGTTCAGCAAGTGCTGCTCCATTGGAGCAGTGTCAGGTAAAAGCTCAATTGTGGTGCGTAGGGTGGGAATTTCTCACTCAATGGGAAGAGTTGCCTCGACCCCATGGACTAAATGAAATGGCATGAAACCTGTAGCGGTCTTTACTGTCGTTCGATAAGCCCAAAGCGTGGAAAATAACATATGATGCCAATTAGTTTTATGTTTATTAACCGTGCACTGTAACATGGTCTTGAGGACTTTGTTCACTGCCTCGACCTGTCCGTTTGACTGAGGATAATATGGTGAGGAAAACTCGTGAGAGAAGCCTAACCGAGAGGAGAGTTCGACGAAGATCTCATTCTCAAATTGTTTCCCATGATCAGAAACAATTTGGAGTGGTACTCCGAACTGGGATATAACGTGGTTAAAGAAAAAACGTGCTGCAGTGTCAGCGGTGTTGTTGAAGGTGGGCATAGCTTCGGCCCATTTGGTGAAGTAATCAACGGTGACAACAATGTATTTGTGACCATTGCTGGAAGGGAGATTACAAGTCATAAAGTCAATGCCCCATTTACAAAAGGGGCCGACAGTAATGACAGGGTCAAGAAGAGCAGGGTGAGCGTGGGCTTTGTTGGCATAGAGCTGACATTGCTCACATCGTTTCACGGCATGAATGCAATCGTGAAATAGGGTAGGCGAAAATTAACCGGCCTGGATAATCTTTTGAGCAGTGGATATACCTGAAAGATGGCCCCCACATGTTCCATTGTGGCAGTCATTTAAGACTCTGTCGGCCTCGTCAATAGTCAGGCAGCGACGAAGAATGGGGTCGACGCCCCGCCGATATAGGATGTCACCGATGAGGAGATAGCGGGGGGCTTGATGGCGAATGCGCTGACGATCATCTCATGATAGGTGGTTACCAAACTTTTTAGTTCGTAGGTAGACAAGAAGGTCACCATATCAAGGATCATCGGAAGTGATGTAAAAGAGATGTTCGTCAGGAAATTCGGTGTTGACGGGGGCACTAGGTGTGTCCGAGGGGAGGGTCGTGACGAGTTCGGCAAGAACGAGGGCCTTCTTACTCTTAGGTGTTGAGAACTTGAGGTCGTATTCCTGAAGGATAACGATCCATCGAGCGAATTTTCCATTAACTTGTCGACGACTGAGCAAATATTTCATAGGGTTGGAATCTACAACGACCTTGGTGGTGCGAAGCAGAATGTAATGGCGCAGTTTCTGGACTGCAAGGACAACTGCAAGAGAAAGTTTCTCTTCATGTTTATACTTCAAGGGTGGCCCTGAGAGGTTATTACTAACGTAGTAAATGACGTGTTCACGATTTTCATCTCCGAGCTGGACGAGGACGCTAGCTACTGATACAACTGATGTTGATACGTAGAGGATGTAGTCGCGATTGTAGTCAGGTGCACTAATCAAAGGTGCATTGGAAAGCGCTGCTTTAAGGTCATTAGATGACTCTTGGGCATAGTCGTCCCAATGAAAAGGGATGTCGTGACGTAGTAAGCAAAGGAAACCATGTGCACTTATAGCATAATCAAGAACAAAGCGTTTAAGAAAATTAGCTTTGCCCTGTAGACTTTGAAGTTGTCATAAATTCTGAGGAGGTGGAATTTCGGTGATGGCTTTGACTTTGAGGGGGTCCATGGTGATACCATTTTGTGAAACAATAAAACCAAGGAGGCACCCTGCGGTGACGCAGAACACACACTTGAGAGGGTTCAAGTGGATGTTGTACTGACGACACCATTGAAAGATGATTCATAAATCATCGAGGTGCTGGGTGCGTTTCTTGGATCGAGCGGTGAGGTCATCCAAGTAGGCGAGGATGATTGCAGCCAGATCATGAAAGATGTATGTCATGGCCCATTGGAAAGTTGCACCAGCATTTTTTAAGCCGAAGGGCATGACATGATAGGCAAAAGTACCCCAAGGGGTGATGAATGCGGTTTTATACTGATCGGCTGGGTGGATTTGAATTTGGTTATATCCAGAGAATCCGTCCATAAAGGAGAGAGCCTTGTGGCCGACGCAGTCATCGATAATTTGGTCGATGAAAGGTGTTGGAAAGTTTTCTTTTGGATAGGCATTATTGAGATTTTGAAAGTCAGTGCAAACGCGGATAGTGCCCTGTTTTTTGTCGATGGGTACAGGATTGGAAACCCATGAAGTGTAAGCGATGGGGTAAATAAAGCTAGCCGTACGCAATTTGTCAATTTTGGCTTTGATAGCCACGGCCTTGGATGGGTGTAGCGGTCGTTGTTTTTGGCGAACTGGTGTGATGTCAGGATAGGTGTCGATGTGATGCTCGACAATAGAGGGATCGAGGCTAGGCATTTCTATGTATGACCAGGCGAAGATATCCCTATATTCCTGGAGGAGGGATTTATATGCGGCGATTTCTTGGGGAGTGCAAGCAGCTCCAATGATGATTTCTTCGACAATGCCCTGTTTAATGGAAATGCTGATTTTGATGGTGGGGGAAATGTTGGCTAGATTACCTTCTTCAAAAGCGTCAGATGCAGGGTTGGGATTATTGAACCAATCGATAGGCCTAGATGGGATAAAATCTTTGGTTTCGACCGTGTAAATGGGGTTTTGGTTAGGAGGCATGAGGGATTCCTGTGGAAGGAAGAGTGCACGATGATGTAGTGTGTCCCAGGGAGAGTCCGGGCGTTGTAGCTCTTCCAGTATTTCTTCGTCGCATTGGAAACGACGGGAATATAATGGATCATGAGGAGTTATCTCATTGACAGTGTGATTTCCCCCTACTGAAGAAATAGAGGGGGAAATGATAGGAAATGGTGAGGGTTCACTCGACATAAAACATATGTTGAAGTACTAAGGGGTACCCGTGGTGGTTGGGTGGGGAGTTTCCGTAGGGGAATGAGCAGGAGAGTTGGGTGGGTTATGGGGTAAATCCTCAGAAACGTCATCTAAGAACCAAGGAGGCGTTGGGAGTGCCTCGGGTTCGAGAGAAATGACATGAAGATCCTTGAGTGGCGACGAAAGGTCAATTATCGCCTCTGCGGGTTGGTGACGCAGGGCTAATTGACATTGCTTATATTCTAGGATCATAAGACACTGGTATGTAAAATGAGATAATGAATCGCAGAGAGAGCAAGGGCATCTCATGCGCTCATTGACTGAAGTGGTGGCATAGCGAATGTCAGTGATATTTGTTGTGGAGGACGTGGCAGGGTGTGGGTCGTTCTGAAAGTTCTGGCGTATAGCAACTAATGTCTGCCGGAAACATGGCAGTGCTAGGCAATGATGGGTGTAATGGCCATACTTGGAACATATAGCACACACGAATTTGGTCCTGAACCCTTTACTACTGGAAGGTTGGGTGGTAGCAGTAGGGCTAGCAGTAGTGATGGGTGTTTTGGGAGTTTGATTGGGTGGGATCAAATTCCGCAATTCCGGTAGTGATGGGCAGTTGTTGGTTTGGTGACCCTCTTTCTCGCATAATGCGCAGGGTGGTGGGATGCGTGGAGGAAGGGGAGTTTTGGGCTCCTTCTTCTTTCTCCTGCCCCCTACTATAGCAGGTGGGGTAGGGAGTATGGGGGTAGTGGGGGTGAGGACAGGAATCGTCATGGGGAGGCCTTCCTGTGGGGGAAGGGATGGGCGAGGGACCATCTCAGGTGGATGTAAATACCACACTAGGATAGCTAACACCATATTGGGTAGTGTGAGCATTGTGGCTACCTGGAAAGCTTCTATACTGGGTGGAGGGTAAAAGAAGGGAATTTGAGTGAGGGGTTGGGGAAGTGTCTCCCAAAGGGGACTATGCCCTTGAGGGGTTGTGGATTTGTGGACTGCAGGGGTCGACGAGTGCGCGGGAGGCTCCTGTGGGAGTGGTTCTGCGACTATTGAGACGTCAAGGATGACTGAAGCCTCCTGAGGAGGATGAGCCTCCTCCGTGTGAGTTCCGTTAGAGGAGATGACACATACATGATTAGGGGTAATAAGTGGTGGTGCTCCATGGTATGTCCCTAATAAGGATGGATCTTTGAAAATACCAGGACCCATCTCGACGAGTGGATATGCATCTTTGTTGGTATGAATGAGAGGAAGAATGTTATCAAGATTGGCAGATGGGTTTGGCTCATAATGTGAGACTTGGTCGATGGTCACAATCTTCCTCTTGTGGGGGAACATGATTGTCCTAAAGATGGAAGATGCCACTGCCTTCATAGCATACATGTAGCTACGTCCGAACAAGATATTGTAATCGAGCAGGGCGTCGATAACTTCGATGTCAATGAGAATAGTTTTTCCCCCGAGTTCCATGGGGACATTTTGGAAGAGCCCTTCAGGAGATGATGGTCATCCGTCATAAGCTCGTAATGTGATGGCGGAGGGTATGAGTTCTGGGGAACCAAGTTTCTGCCATACTATTTTGGACATGATGCATGTAGATGCCCCCTCATCGATGATACACCGATGGACGGTGATGTTCTATATTTTTACTGGTATTTGAATAGATACCAAGGTGGGAAGACGAGGTTCACAACTATCAAGGTCAAAGGTGATGAGTCGAGTATCTGCAGGGTCGATGGCCCACAAGGTGAAAAGTAGTGATTTCTGCTGTGTAGGACAAGTCTGGAGGACTTCCAAAACTGACATGGCAGCCGAGGATTGTGCTAAGTCGTCTACCAAGCTGTAATTATGAGCTTCCCTAGCCTGTGGGTTGTGGACATTCCTATGCAATGGAATGCGAGGGATGCATAATGGTGGCTCGACGGAAGGGAGAGGGATCACCAACGGGGGTCCCATTGGTGTAGGGTTTGTCTCTGGAGAGATAGGAGTAGACTTAGTTGTTGTAGGGTACTGACGATTGCGTGTTTGCAGAAGAATTTCTTCCTCACTGGTGAGGAGAATTGTTCACTCTGCTGGATTGTTGGGGTTGTGGTATTGGCCCACCTGAGGTGGGGGATGCTGCGTGTCCTGTTGGGTGTTTATTACACCTTGATGTGGGATAGGATTTTGCAGCACGACGGGAGGGGGTTGTTGTGCATATTGTTGTTGTGCCTGCTGCGGGGCAGGTTGCGCAGGAGAAGGGGGAAGGCTCCTAGAGTCTTTCAACCTTTTGAAATCAACGATCTAGGGGCAATGGTGAGTGTAATGACCGAACTCACCACAAAGGGCACAAGGGAAGATGGTTTCAACATTATTCCTCCCTTAGCATTTGTTGTTGTTTCCCCCTTGGGGGTTTTGGTTGCCTTGGCTCTGATTGCCCCCAGTGGGTTGATGCTGTGGGGGTTGATTCCCGCCTTGACCAGGGTTGTTGTTATTCTTGTTTTGTCCTTTCTTCTTAGCATTGTTCGATGGATGAGTTGGATTGGTTGTGTTCAACTGTTCAAAATTTTGGTATTGTTGAGCAGCAGACGGTTGAACAAAGTTTACCCCTGCATGAGGATGTGGGGGAGCCATGGGTTGTGGAGGACCAGGAAAGGGAAAGTAGGGATTTTATGGTGGTACTTCTCCATAAGGTACATAGGAAGGTGTAGTGCTTTCACTAGTACTATAAACTGACGTTGAGGGGGTACCACTGGTTGTGGGAAGAGGTGGATGTATGGGAGGTGTCGATGGTTGTCCACTAATGGGTGGAGGTATAGCAACAGGGTATGGTTGTTGATAAGGGGATGGGGGGTAATAATAAGTGCCCCCATACACCGGTGGGTATTTAGGTGTTCCATACATCGGTGGTGGTTGGGGTTGTGGACTATGGTGTGTGGTGGCACCTATTAGTCCGTCTGCTGAGTGAGACATCCCATGTTTGTCTTGGCCAAATAACATAGGTTTTGGAAGATCAGGAAGTACTGTGTATAAGTACCCTGACTGTGCGTAAATGAGATCATATTGTTGGGCTTTACTGATGGCTTCCTCTTCGGATTGAGAGAAGGTGGAAGCGACATCCTTTCCAAGGAGAGCGACAAATGATCTAAGAAACCAGTCGAGGCACTGTTTCTTGGTGGTTTCTGTTTTACACAAACTACGTCGCCTATGCCACTCATGAATGTGGTCAGCGATGTGGGTGGATGAGGTCTGTTTGAAGTTAGACAGTAGTTCTAGACCATTGTCGTGGTGGATAGTTAATTGGAAGAAAGTTATGAACGCTTTGGCCAATGACTCAAAGGTTGTGTGGGACACTGATTTTTCTTCGACATACCATTTGGCTGATGGGCCAGTAAGTGTGCGTTGAAATAATCGTAGTCTGATTGAATCATCCATAATGCTATTAGAAGAGAACCATAGATGAAAGTTCATGACATGGTTGGCGGGGTCATCCCCTGCCTTTCCTTCAAACTTTGGTATGTCTAAAGGAATTTTTGTTGGCATTGCAGGCCATGTGGCGTCATGCAATATAGGATCATTGGTAAGATTGGTGAGATCTGGTATGTTGAGAGAGGCCAAATATGGAATCTGTAGTGGGGTGGGAGGGTTATCTCTAGCCATAGTGTGTTGTGAACCTGACCCTTGATGGGGACTAGGTGGTTTGGTGCTCCTTCCTTGAGATGAAGTGGGTCCCCTGCTTCCGTGCAAAGGAGAGAAAGTGAATGGATGACCTTGGGAAGTGGACCCAAGTAAGGTACAACCAAGCAAAGTTGATCCTAAGATGGTATCACTCACAGGAGTGTGTGAAGGAGGTACCGATGAGCGGGTACAACCAGATACTCCCCCTAATATAGGGGGAAGGTTGAGCAAGCATCGTGAACGACGGGGGTTCTGTGGTTCCCCTATGATGTCAGACTAGTTGTGTGAAATGTGTGCAAAAGTGGTGAGAGAAATATAGAAACAAGAGTCTTTGCTATGACTCTTTTACACAATATATATATCAAAGTCAAACTGTAATCAGATGTGCGTCATACATAAATGAGAAAGAAGCATATATGTGGGTAAGTGGGTTTTGTCCGCATGGGGGAATCAAAAAGAAAGCAAATGCTCGTGTCCTAGAAGACATAACGTCCTTCCTCTCAAATATCACTGGACCTTCCAATAGACTCAACAGTGGGGTCTGAAGTCACCGGAAGAGAAACTAGTGAAGGATGAAACAATTGGTTATAATGAGGGGTAAAGGGGGCATATCCTGAAAGAGTTGGCGATACTTCCCAATAGCCACACAAAATCCAATCAAGGTGTGATTGCAGCCCACAATCGCCACCTGGGTAGATGTCCTAAAGTTGGTCACTAGGTACCTCAATCCAAGTGTGGCATTTAGATTTTCGGCCTACGAAATGGGTCACGGGATGGATCTCGTCTGAGAGGTGGGTGCCTCAAGGGGGGATGCACAGAACAACCAGACATCGGCCTTCGACCCTTCATGGGTATCTCCCTACCTTATGGTGATTGGAACACTAGACTTAGAGGATTTGAAGTTCCCTATTTTTCAACTTCTATGTTTGAAAATGTGAGAACCAGATAACGGGGAGTTATTTGGATACCTATCCCCGAAATCCTACCTAGACTAAAAAATTCTTTTGGCACCTCCTATGGAGGAAAACTTAGTGATTTTTAGAAAGATTTTAGATGAAGTTGTTTTGTGAGGCTGGGGGTGAAAACCAACCTCGTTTGATTAAAAGTGGGAGTGGATGGTCTTGTCAAGAAAAGATGGGGTGTTTTCAGAATCCCTTTGGAGGAAACTTACTTAGACCTCCACGTTTCGAGAAGAGGCTATGTGAGTGAAAAAGTGACTTTTGTGTGTGAGTGAAAGTGCGCCAAGTTTTAGTTAATTAGATGTCACCTTGCTACATGTGGACTTCGCTTGGTCCTTACAAGAGTGAGATTACCTAATTAGCTAGATGTCATTGGTACAACCTTGCGGAATTTTAAAAGCCCTAGGAAACTAGCATGTGGACATGTGGTCCGTTACTAT
>JZKD02S1672813.1:1604003-1622563 GCA_000966675.3 Picea glauca
AAAAAAAAAAACCATTATCCTGGTTTGGTATCCATATGATGATAATTCCACTCACTAGAGTCTAACTTAAGTGAAAAATCCAGCTCGTGATGAGACCTCTTTTATTTTGACAAAATAAAATGTCAAAGGCCATTTCCTTGGTGTGGTAGCGATAGTGGGAATGTCACTTAGGTTAGTATCCTATGAGTGTGGTAGGTTGGCTCATGATGAGACCCCCTATTCTTTGTGGGAAAAAAAAAATTATTGCTCTTTTTTTAGAGGTGTATGAAGGGAGGCTCATCTACTCCTTAAGAGTAAGGGATGGCATAAATAAGTGTAAGGATTCCAACTAAAAGTGTTCCTAAGACTCCTTATTATAACATAAAGGAAAGATATCATTTAAGTGTATTTGTATGTATAAGGAAAAATAAACGAATTATGGTGGTTACATGTTATGAACTAGGTTTAAGATATTTTGAAAAAAGTAATCCAAAAAAATAATTTGATAAGGTATGGGAGATAGTCCAAAAACTAATGATAGATTGTTGTGATGACAATTAGAAATAATACTGGTGAAAATTATTTGGTGAAAGTCGTACCCCAAAGGAATGGCATGGCATTTTATCAACAATGTAGGGAAGGAATGGAGAAATGAATAGAAAGATGCAAAAGGAACAGTGGGCGTGCAAAAGGAACAGTGGGCGCACAAAAGGAGCAATAGGCATGCAAAAGGAACAACGAGCACAAAAAAGGAACAATAGGTGCACAAAAGGAACAACAAGTGTTCAAAAGGAACAACAGGCACACAAAAGGAACAACAAGCATTCAAAAGGAACAACAGATGTGCAAAAGGAACAACGGGCACACAAAAGGAACAACAAGTGTTCAATATTTTCCCGTTTACTAGTGTAAAGAAAAAAATGGTGGATTTACCATTAAAGATAAGGTCTATGTGACAAGATGAAGAAAGAGTGAGGAAAAGAAACGAGTGTTGGTTGTGTTCATTATGATTTTCTCAAGTGGCATTCATAATAATAAACAAAAAGGAAACTAATAAAACAATACGTTCTACGAGAAATCTATATACAATATGTATAGTTTCAATGAAATTCATAATTTATGTAGTTGGAGTGGCTGGGTTACCTTCATAGCCAGCCAAAATTTGAATAGTAGGATCCTTACTTACTTCTTGGTAGAAATATTCTTTTGAGGGCGATTGATGATAGAGTCGTAACTGGTGTCCATTGACCCGAAACGAAGATCTGGACCCATCGATGGTGCCTAATGTGATTGTGCCATTATCATGGACTTCATTGATTTCGTATGGTCCCAACCACCGTGTCTGTAATTTTCCAGGAAAATCCTGAAATATGGAATCATAGAGGAGCACCCAATCACCTTTTTTAAATGATTTTTTCTTAATATGTTTGTCATGCCAGGTCGTTCTCTGTTGTTGAATAATAGTTCTGTGCTCTACAATAGATAAACATGCTTCATCCAATTTGTTGAGTTGCTGAAATATTTTAGGAATTTAGGGCCAATAATGTCACCTTAAAAGTGGGTCTCAGGGCCCTAAACATCGTTAGGGGAGGAAATTTGAACCTTATAACCTAAATGAAGATTCTATCCATTCAGGACCAAGAAGTATGCCCTAAAAAGGTACACATGGCCTCTTAAGTGTATCCTTTTTATGTGATTAGGGATGTCTCACTAGGTAGTTTTTAGTAGAAGGTATGTGTCCTAGAGCCCTAGAAATGATCTAGAGAAAAAGGGCATGCCTTAAGTCCTAAATATACCTTTGAGGCATCCAGAGCAATGAAAAATTATTAAAGCACCATACATGAAATATGGAGGGTATATTTTCCCTCTAAGAAAGGATTTTAGTTCCCTCCCAAGGTTTTGATCATTAGGTATGGGTGTTGGGCCCTTTGGTTTGGAAATTCCATAATTTTGGTAAAGCACTATGGGCTGGATGGATGATTAAAGGTAATGGAGACACTCAAAATAATTGACGACCAAATGGAAGTCTAAAACAAGTGGAAAAGGTCAAAAGTGTTGTGTTCCAGCTAGAAGACAACAAAAGACACAATACCATGTGTGGAAGAAGGAATCCAATGAGAAATAAAGAGTGGATTTGATTTAGTCAAGAATCCTTATCACATACATGAAACATATAAATAAGAAGGCAATGTAATGGGGAAAAGGTTCATCTGTTATTGGGTTAATGAGCAAGTGATAAAAATGAAAACATTGATGTTGTTGCTTTTGACATTATCATTGTTGTCATTGTATAGGTTGGGATCGAGTTAAGATAGTCATTTCTAGATATTGTAATGGTCCCCGTTGGTATTATTGTAACTTCACATCAAGATTTTGAGTATGTAATGGGTTATGAGGGATTATATCTTGTTTTCAAGGGGATGTATTGGGGATCCATGTTGTATGAAGGTTTTTATAATAATGTTTCTAATATAGTGAAGTGATTCGAAGCCTTAAAATTTATATTAATCTTATTTGTTATGGTGCTAATGGATGTGTGCTTCTACTGGATAACTCATTTGTTTTATCTAGTTAGTATCCGATTCTTGTCAACACTTAACTTTAAAGGTTAATATATGGAAATGAGTAGTGCACATATATATCTAATGTTGTGTTCTCTTTAAATCCCTTCATCATATAAGTCTTTGTTGGCATATTTATTACGGGAAGACAAAAGGCAGAGTATTTGTTTGTCATTGATGGCAAGCTCAGCCTGACGATGACAAACAAGAGAAAGTGGAAAGACCAACAGTGCAATGATGATCACATGGAAAGATCAGAAGCGTAAACTCCATTTTGGAGTTTCAGATACCGGGAGTTGGAGGATTCAAGGAAGCAACTCAGGGTAGAAAATCGTGAAATGAAAAACCACGACTTAACATCCATTTTGGAGTTTCGGATATTGAGAGTTGGAGGTGTCAAGGACACTCATGACAAGAATGATGAAAACACAAAATGAAAAAGATCAGAGCATGTCAAAGACTCCGTTTCGGAGTTTCGTAGATTGTGAAATCAAAGATCAAAGGAACTTTAACCTTTGAAGTAGCGAACCTCAAAATCCCGAAACAAACACATCAATAAACCACGTTAGCAAGCCACGTCAGCTAAGGACACGTGGCACAATCAGGAAATGATAAGTGTCAAGATGATTCAACATTTTAGGCACATGTAAGTCACGAATCAGAGTGACACGTGGAAGCTATTTGGCATGTGTCAATCCACGTGTGACGTCAACAGGTTTATGTCACATCAAAACTTTCTATTTCGGGGTTTTTACATAGCAAGTAGAAACTCCACCATCACGAAGTCTCAAACTATGAAATGCCAAAAGGGACTATTGTGAGTCTCAAAAACCCAAAAAGAAAAACTCTAAAATCCCATCAGCCTTCCATCTCAGTGGGTTATGTAAACCGTCCAATCACTTCGGAGATTTTGTGATCATGAATTTTATAATGTTGGAGTCACGATGACTCGAAGGGAAAAAAACCTTTTGGTGTAGGCTGTGGCCACCGTCAGTGGTCATGTGAAAGGGAGGAGCTAGCACCAAGATAAGCTCCTTTTCGATTATTGTAACATGAAGATTCGAGACTCTTCACCACAGGAATGACGAAATGTCGAAATGTTGAAATGTGAAATGGAGAAATCAACGTGAAGACCCTGTGCTTGTAATCCAATGCTGTTGGATACTTGGAAATCTGATCGAAGGGCTACCATTTCTCTTCATGATTAATTATTTAGTTACGATTCAGTTAGAAAAACCAAATCATAGTTCTTGGATGGTTGGCATTTCAGCTGCTGAAGCGTTGTTCTAGGGATTTGAAAGGTAACTAAAGGGGTGGTAGTGTATAAAAGAAACATGCAGTGATTGTGTCGGGTTGGTCATTCTGAATGAAAAATGAGTTCAACTGTAAGAAAGGAAAAATTACAGTATGCGTAGTGTGAGACCGACAGTATGCATAGTGTGAGATAAAAATCAAAGATGAGTAACAGATGAGGAGTAGACAGAAGCAAGAGAAGAATTGTAGAACAACTTGAAGCAGAGAAAAATTGCAGAACAGATAGAGGAAGAGAAGAATTGCAGAACAGTTAGAAGCATACTAGATTTATAGAACAGAGAAGAAGTGGTAAGAATTGATTTATCTGTGTTATTTTTTATTAAATCATTTATTTATAATCAGGGAGGTAGGGTGGTGCTAATCATGACTATTTTTCTCTGATATTCGAGTTGGTGCCTAAATATTAGGAGATGTAGCTTCCATCTTGTTGTGCCTAGAAAACAAGGTGGCAGGGTGGTTCTTGGGAAAACACAGAGTTTTCTATATGCAAGTTGGTGCTTGTATAAGTGGAAGTAGGTGCTTCCATCCAATCAGTGCTGGAACACTCAGGGAGTTGGTGCTTCCTTCTAGTGGGTGCTAGAGAAACCAAAGAGTTGGTGCTCTCAAACAAGTTGGTGCTTGTATAAGTGGAAGTAGGTGCTTCCATCTAGTCGATGTTGGAACACTCAGTGAGTTGGTGCTTCCTTCTAGTCGGTGCTAGAGAAACCACAGATTTGGTGCTCTCAACAAGTTGGATATTGTAAAACAGAGGTAGTAGTCTCACTTTGAGTTGGTGCTCAAACATAGATGATGTACAGAAATTAAAGGAATACCTATCATTTCGAAGAAGAAGAGATTTTCTCCCTTTATGGGTTTCCTTGTGAAAATTTGTCTCTGTGCATATCTTATGTGTGATTGATGATCATTACTTATGTTGTTCATATTATGTATAATATTGATGGTCACTTGATGAAAGATTAAAAATGGCTTAATAGACTTAAAATTGTTTAAGCACAGTAACGACTGATTCACCTGCCCCCCCTCTCAGTTGCCTTTGTAATTTAAACAATTGGTATTAGAGCCAATTCCTTTTCTCTAAAGGTAGATATGTAAGATTAAACATGACAAGTCATGAAGGGACTTCAGCCACTAAGCCTCCTCTTTTTGATGGAACCATTTTTTCCTTTTGGAAGGTTAGAATGAGAACATACCTAATGGCCTTAGGTGATGATGTTTGGGATGTAGTAGAGACTGGATACATAAATCCTATTGTGCTAGCTTCCAAGGATGATAAGTTATAATTTAAATTTAATTCTAAGGGAATGAATGATATCTTGAATGGACTTGCAGAAGCCAATTTGTAAAGGTGATGCATCTTCAAACTACCAAAGAAATGTGGGATAAAGTTATTAGCATCTATGAAGGAAATGAGAAAGTAAAAGATGCCAAACTTCAAACATTTAGGTTGAAGTTTGAACAAATAAAGATGAATGAAGATGAAATAGTTAGCAAGTATTTTTTAAGAGTTGAAGAACTTGTGAATTCCATGAAGGGTCTTGGTAAGAAGATTGAAAAATCAATTTTAGTTCAGGAGATTTTAAGATCTTTACTTGATAAATTTAATCCAAAAGTCTCTGCAATAGAAGAACTAAATGATCTTAAAACTTTGTCCATTGATCAACTCCTAGGAACATTAACTGCATATGAAATGAGAATCAACAAAGATAAATCCATTACTAGTGAAACATCTTTTAAAGTTGACAAGAATACTGATTCATATTTAGATGATATTGACGCAAAATTTGTGAGAAGGTTAACGAAAGGATCAGGAAAATATCAAGAAAAGATTCCCTTCAAATGTTTTAAATGTGGTAATATAGGTCATTTTTCATCTATGTGTCTCCATCAGAAAAAGGACTTGAACTCAGATGATGAAAAGAAGTACAAATTCAAGAAATATAGTAAAAAGAAAGGTTTGTGTGCAAATAATGACAATTCCTCATAAGACATAGATAATGATTCATCATGTGAAGACAAAGTGAATGATTTTATGCTTATGGCTATGGGAGATCTTGATGATGAGCACAGGAGGTGAAATGTATGTTGAGGAAGATTTGGTAGATATGGAAGGTGAATTAATCAATTCTTTGGAAGAAATTGTCAGACTCAGATGTACAAAGATAAAACAAAAAAAATTGTTGATACAATTCGAGAAAGAGAGTAAACAACCTAATGACGACTTTGCCCTGCTAAAAGTGGAATTATAAGAGGCAAATAAAATCGAGGACATTTTGAAATGATGGTTATCAGAGAAGAAAGAAAGGTGTGAAGCCTTAGAAGAAAAAATAGTGAAAACTAGGAAAGAGTTGGAGAAGTTTCAAGCCTTGTATCATCAGAATATGTCAAGTATCAAAGCCTCAGAAGGATTAGCCACCATTCTGAATCAACAAAGGAATCCAAAGATTAAAACTAGGTTGGGTTATGAAGAGGGATCAAGTAGTTGTTAGTCAAGAAACAAAGAACCCATCAAGTTTTTCAAATCTATAACCAATGACAACAACAAACCTGCAGAAACAAAGGAAGATAATCAGTTGCCCAGGAGGTTTAAAGAAAAAGGTGCTAGGAATGAATCTGTAGAACAAATAAATAATGCACTCCTTGCTCAAGGAAATCATCAGCATGGAAGAAATCGACCTTCTCAAAGAAGACAACCATTTTCCAGGTACAAAGGATTTTTCTATGGATATTGTTTTTTCTGTTCTAACTTTGGTGACAAAGTTGTAAACTGTTCTTTAAAATTTAGATATGAGCAAGCAAGACATTCAAGGTATAGATATCTAGCACAACAATGAATGAGACACCCAAGTAAAAAACCTCCACAGACTGCAAATCACTTAATGGTTGGGAAAAGGACACAGGTTAAGCATAACAATCGTTATGACTCTTTAAACAACGAACCAGAATGTTACATCTATTATAACTATGGACATAAAGTTTTTGATTGTCCCTTAAAGAACTATGAATCAGATTTGAATTTCTCTGCTAAAAATGTCAAGGTTTGGAAGAAGAAAGAAAGTGATAAGTGTGGATTAGTGTTGTTGGCTCAAAGACAAAAGAACTCCTAGAATATAGATAGTAAATTTTCGAAGCACATGACTGGAGAAAAGGATAGGCTTCTTCTTATAAGCAAAATCAAAATAGGAAATGTGATCCTTGAAAATGATGAATCAGGTAAAAACAAGGATAAAGGGGTGGTGAGTTTAAGTAATGGAAAAGGAGATTCTCAGGATGATCTTCCTATAGATGGGATGAAACATAATTTGCTCAATGTAAGTCAAATGTGTGACAGAGGATGTAAAGAGGTGGCCCTTTCCAAATACTGTAAGATAAAGTCTGTAAACTCAGAACAAACGGTGGCTGAAATCATAAGGACAAACAATAATGTTGATGTTGAATCCTCCCTTGCAATTAAAGAAGAAGATTCATATACAATAAAAGAATGTTTAGTTAGAATTTATCCCATGGAAGAAGTAGAAGAGGAATCATGTCATAAGATGCAAGAAGAAGTTTTGAAGGATTAGAAATAAAACACCCAAAGAAAGTTCTTGAACAACTCCATGACCCTGGATAAGCTCTTGGATAGTCAAAGATCACCAACTGACAAATCTTGTTTTGGATAGAACAAGGAAAAAATCAGTACTCCTAAGAAACCTGATACAGGTCCTTCATTTGTGAGAAGGAAAAGCAGGTATGAGAGTGGTTGTAGCAATTTTTTATTGTGCTTGAATATGGTCATAAAAGAATTGGATTGTAGGGATCATGGAAGAAAAATGAAATTGCAGTAATAAAGATCGATGAGAATCAATGGGGTGATCCAAGGGTTATATAATAAGTACAAGCTACAATTGTGCAGAGTTCAAGAAGGACAATGACATTCGTAGCAGCAACATTCTAATGTACAAAATTATATACATGGCATTCTATAGAGATAACAAGAGGAAAGACCTTGTCAGGGAAAGCTAACCTTTTAGAAACAAAGGAGGATAACAATCATAACCAGAGAGAGAATAGTGACAGGGTGAGGCATCCAGTTATGACAAGAAAAGTTTGATGAAGGAGTCCCAATAAGAGAGGTGAGCAATATTGAGTCTTCTATAGAGGACACAGTTGAATATGAAGATGAACAGGTCCAAGAATCAAAACGAGAAGACTCTGGCTTAGATACACATACTTAGGCTGACATAAATCAACAAAAAGAAACAAACTCACCTCTCAGAACTGTTAGAAAGAATCATCCTGAAAATCAGATAATTAGAGATATAAATAAAGGAGTTCATACAAGAAGGAAATTGAGTAAAGACTCAGAACAATCTCATGTTTCTTTTTTATCTATGACTGAACCTAAAATTTTTTATGAAGCCAACCAGCATGATGATTGGATTAGATCTATGAATGAAAAGCTTGATATAATTGAGAAGAACAATACTTGGGAGCTTGTCCCTAGACCTGAAGATAAGAATGTAATAGGTTTTAAATGGGCATTTAAGAATAAAATGAATGAAAAAGGACAAGTTGTTAGAAATAAAGCCAGATTGGTCTATAAAGGGTATGCACAAGTTGAAGGTTAGGAATTTGATGAAACTTTTGCACTAGTGGAAATATTGGAGGCCATCATAATGTTCCTTGCATATTCATATCATAAGAAATTTAAACTGTATCAGATGGATGTTAAGTCATCTTTTCTTAATGGAGATCTAGAGGAAGAAGTATATATGGAGCAACCTGAAGGATTCTCATTGATAGATAATCCTAATTATGTTTGAAAGCTGAAGAAGGCCTTATATGGATTGAAACAAGCACCGCGAGCTTGGTATTATAGACTAGACAAATTTTTACAAGACAAAGGGTTCAAGAAAGAGTTTGAGATGCCCATGATAGGAGAAATGTCATATTTTCTTGGTTTACAATTAAATCAGAGTTCTGCAGGAATATTTATCTCTCAAGAAAAATATTTGAAAGAGATGTTGAAGAAATTTTAGATGGAGGATTCCTCTCCTGTTAGTACACCTATGGTGGTTGTTTTCAAGCTTAGTAAAGATGATATGTCACCTGATGTTGATCAAAGGACATACCGATCAATGATAGGCAGTCTTCTGTACATCACAACATCTCGTCTTGATATAATGAAAGCTGTTGGAATGGTAGGTCGTTATCAGTCAACTCCTAAACAAAGTCACTTGGTAGCTATCACAAGGATATTCAAATACTTGAAGGGAATAATGACTTATGGTTAGTAGTATCCTGCAAATCATAATTTTTATTTAACTACTTATTCAGATGCAGATTGGGCAAATTGTGTGGATGAGAGAAAGAGCACCAATCGAGGTGCCTTCTTCCTAGGTGACCTGTTGATAGCATGGATTAGTAAGAAGCAGGGATCTATTTCCTTATCAACTACATAAGCAGAGTACATTGTTGTTGCTACTTGATGCACTTAGATTTTATGGATGATACAAACTCTTGCAGAATTGAAGGTAACTTACACTGATCCCATTCCACTTCATTGTGATAACACTAGTTCCATCAGTCTCTCTAATAATCCTGTACTTCATTCAAAATCTAAGAACATACCAATAAAATACCATTTTCTCAGAGAACAAGTTACAAATAGAATTTTTCAAGTGAATTATATTCCTTCCACAAAACAAATAGTTGATATCTTTACTAAACCGTTAGCAGTGACCCCTTTTGGATACCTTCGTCAAAAGTTGGGGGTTATAACTTCTTTCGTCTAATTTGTTCACCTGATCAGGGGGAGTACTTATTGAATATCTGTTGTATTTCTAAGTTGCTCATAGTTGACAAGGGGAGTATGTATTGAAACGGATCAGGGAGGGCGTGTTACTTCTTTGACATCGATGTCAAAGGGGGAGAAAGTGTAATGGTAAGGATGCTATGAGTAGTGTCTTCAAGGTTGCCATCAATGCCAAAGGGGGAGATTGTTGGCATATTTATTACGGGCAGACAGAAGGTAGAGTATTTGTTTGTCATTGATGGGAAGCTCATCCCAACGATGACGAACAAGATAAAGTTGCAAGACAAGTAGCGCAATGATGATTTCATGGCAAGATTAGAGGTGTAAACTCCATTTCAGAGTTTTGGATACCAGGAGTTGGAGGAGTCAAGGAAGCAACCCATGGCAAAAAATCGCGAAATGTGAAACCATGACTTAATCTCCATTTCAGAGTTTCAGACACCGGGAGTTGGAGGTGTCAAGGACACTCATGACAAGAATGATGAAATCACGAAATGTGAAATATCAGAGCATGTCAAAGACTCCATTTCGGAGTTTTACAGACCGGGAAATCAAAGATCAAAGGAACTTTAACCTTTGAAGTAGTGAACCTCGAAATCCTGAAACAAACACATCAACAAACAAAGTTAACAAACCACGTCAGCAAACCATGTCATCTAAGGACACGTGGCACAATCAGGAAATGACAAGTGTCAAGATGATTCAACATTTCAGGCACATGTAAGTCATGAATTAGAGTGACACGTGGAAGCTATTCAACATGTGTCAATCCATGTGTGATGTCAGGAGGTTTACATCACATCAGAACTTTCTATTTCGGGGTTTTTACATAGCAAGTAGAAACTCCACCATCACGAAGTCTCGAACTTTGAAATGCCGAAAGGGACTATTGTGAGTCTCGAAAACCCGAAAGGAAAAACTCTGAAATCTCGTCAAACGTCCATCTCAGTGGGTTATGTGAACCGTCCGATCAGTTCAAATATTTTGTGATCATGAATTTTATAATGTTGGAGTCACGATGACTCGAAGGGAAAACACATTTTGGTGTAGGTTGTGGTCACCATCAGTGGTTGTGTGAGAGGGAGGAGCTTGCACCAAGCTAAGCTCCTTTTCAACGATCGTAACATGAAGAGTCGAGACTCTTCAGCATAGGAATGCTGAAATGTCGAAATGCCGAAATGCGAAATGGCAAAATCAATGCGAAGACCCTGTGCTTGTAATCCAACGGTGTTGGATACTTGGAAATTTGATCAAAGGGCTATTGTTGCTCTTCATGATTAATTGTTCAGTTACAATTCAGTTAGGAGAATCGAATCATGGTTCTCGAATGGTTGGCGTTTTAGTTGCTGAAGCATTGTTCTAGGGATTTGAGGGGTAACTGAAGGGGTGGTAGTGTATAAAATAAACATGCAGTGACTGTGCGAGGTTGGTCATTCTGAATGAAAAATGAGTTGAACTGTAAGAAAGTGAAAATTACAGTATGTGTTGTGTGAGACCGACAGTATGCACAGTGTTAGATAAAAATAAGAGATGAGTAATAGATGAGGAATAGACAGAAGCAATAGAAGAATTGCATAACAACTTGAAGCAGAGCATAATTGCAGAATAGACATAGGAAGAGAAGAATTGCAGAATAGTTAGAAGCAGACTAGATTTACAGAAGAGAGAAGAAGTGGTAAGAATCAATTTATCTGTGTTGTTGGTTAGTCAATCATTTATTTATAATCATAGAGGTAGGGTGATTCTAGGGAGGACTGTGGTCCTCTGATATTCGAGTTGGTGCTTGAATATTGGGAGTTGTAGCTTCCATCTAGTTGTGGCTAGAAAACAAGGTGGCAGGGTGGTGCTTGGGAAAACATAGAGTTTTCTATATGAAAGTTGGTGCTTGTATAAGTGGAAGTAGGTGATTCCATCCAGTCGGTGTCGGAACACTCAGGGAGTTGGTGATTCCTTCTAGTGGGTACTAGAGAAACCAGAGAGTTGGTGATTGTATAAGTGGAAGTAGTTTCTTCCATCCAGTTGGTGTTGAAACACTCAGGGAGTTGGTGCTTCCTTCTAGTCGGTGCTAGAGAAACCAGAGAGTTGGTTCTCTCAACAAGTTGGAACTTGTAAAACAGAGGTAGTAGTCTCACTTTGAGTTGGTGCTCAAACATAGATGATGTCATAACTTAAAATACTGCCTATCATTTCGAAGAAGAAGAGGTTTTCTCCCTTTATGGGTTTCCTCCTGAAAATTTGTCTCTTTGCATATCTTATGTGTGATTGATGCTCATTACTTATGTTGTTTATATTATGTATAATATTTATGGTCACTTGATGAAAGATTAAAAATGTCTTAATAGACTTAAAATTGTTTAAGCACAGTAACAACTGATTCACCCCCCCTGGCTCAGTTGTCTTAGTAATTTCAACAGTCTCAACTATGATTTGAGTGAGACCTCCTTCCCTTGCAAAAGGTTGAATATGCCAAATTTATTAGACTACAATGGTGCTTTTTGTTGGTAACTTCAGAGAACACTAGTATCGATTTTGTGCCAACAATGGATCTTAACACCGTGATATGGTTGGAGGAAACCCAATCCTTAGCCAAAGTAAAAATATTATAGGGATTCGGGTCCAAACATGTTTCCTCAAACCACCAAGCCTAACCTCTTGAGGTCTTATGTAGCTTCTAGGGATTGAAATCACCCAATCTAGCACTTTTGAAAATCCTTCATAGGATGAAAGACAAGTGTAACATATGGAAGTACTTTCCATTTTCACCTTATCAATTACGGTTGATTAAATGGGTTGGTTGTCATTGATGTCAACCCTTGAAGAAATTCCAGAAGAAAATTTTGATAGCCCAATGGTTTGGGTAATGGACCTAAGTTTGTTTGATGGATAATAGTATGATTTTTGAAATATTTGTGAGTACGTCTATTCCAAATGGATAGTACATGTCATTCTATTTCCAGTGGTATGTGGAACGCCACATAATTCCTTACGGCTAGAGAGTTATGGCCATGTGAAGTTGCAGAACCCTCATGAGTCATATAGAAGCCCCTAAAAGTCAAAGTGTTTTCAGAACAAATTATTTAAATAATAAAGTTAATGGAGAATTCCCTAAAATAAGGAAAGTGGGATGTTACATGAAAGTATAAATAAGAGGCAAGGATTTCTCATTTAATCACACTTGAACATATTGAATATCTTTTGTTGTGTGAGGATTAGTGCAAGTACTCATTGATGCATCTGAAGTTGAAAAAGTTTGAGGTAGTACGAAGGGATGACAGAGAAATTCTTGGAATAATAATGAATAAAAAAAACCTTATTTTCTGAGGCGTACACAGGTTGATAGTGTGTTAGGGTGCATACATATGAAGGCATACGCAGGATGGAAGTGTATTAGGCTGCATACATGTTGGTAAAGATATGGAAAGTAGAGAAGATGAATATGAAAAGGTTCTAGATTATGATATCAAGCTCTCAAGAAGGTCTACAATGCTCAGATACATCAAATCTATCCATTGGTTCAAAAGGTGTGTCTTATTTCTATGAATAGTTGGATTTTGATGTATGCATGAGAAATGGTTATGGAGATTTGAGAATTCTCCCTAGAGAGACTAGTGGATTCATGGGATCTTCTGCATAAGTCAGATCTACATAAATACAGTGTTGGTATATTTATCATTGATGCTTCTTGTTGAGGCACATCTTGTATTTCTTGGCATATGGCTAAGGTTTTTTCTGGTACATGGTTGAGATCTTTTATTTATGAAGTGGTTGATGTATTGAGAGATTGAATATCAAAAAGGGTTTTATGACTAGATCATGTGCGGGTTATTATACTTCTTCATGATTACACAAACCTATATGGCACATGACTACAGAGAGATATATATTCTTTGGGGAAAGGTTATGTATGAGGATGCATGCACAAGATACAATTATAGTCTGGATGCAGTGACAGGTTGCAGATCTATGTGAAAGAAGTTGCATAGGGACAAAAAATTTTAGATGAAAGGAAAACCTAGTTTTTAAAAGGCATACGTAAGTTGCATAACAGTTTGGTCGCGTACATTGGTGAGCTGCATAACATATAGGGAGTGTACATACACATGTTTTGGCACTACAGGTCCTGTACATGTTGTATTGTGTTGATGCATGTTCAGTTTAGGTACAGATTGATTACATGGAAGTTGTACACATTGGATGAAGGTCAATGGTATAGATTGATATAGTTATAGTGGTATATCTCACAGTGATAGTGCGACAGTGGTTCCATAATTCTACTTCTAATTCAAGGAGGTTGGACGGGGTAAGGATAGGTCGTTGTTGCCACCTTCCGGTTGTAGACATAGAACATAGGGGGTTATAGCCTCCTTTTGGTTGTAGCTAGAGAAATGGGGATTTGGAGCTTCCCTCAGGTAGTATCCTGGAAAACTAGAGGGTTTGAGCCTCCTTCCAATTGTAGCTAAAAAACAAAGGAATTTGGTGCTCCCAATAAATGTAACTATTCAAGACATATAATAAAAAATCATTTAGTGGTTTTCCCCCACATTGGGTTTCCACGTAAAAACGTTGGTGTATTGTGCATGTGTATGATTGTTCATTTGTTCATTGTTTATTTACAATGAAAATATTGGATGATAATGTCACATTGATTAAAAAGGATTAAATTTCTCTATTACTGATTTACCCTCCCCCCTCTCAGTAATCCAATAATTGGTATCAGAGAAGGTTCCTTCAAAAATCATTTTAAGCATTGAAAGGTAGATCATGGAGAGAAACAACATGTATAAAAATGGAATACCACAGTTTGATCGACAAAAGTATGCATTTTGGAGCATAAGGATGAAGACATATATACAGGCACATGGATTTGAAATTTGGCAATCAATTGTAGATGGGTACATAGCACCAACAGTTCTGCCGACAAATGACAAAGCAATAAAACTAGGTCAGAATAATTCCAAAGCCACAAATGCACTTCTGAATGGTCTTGGAGAATTGGTATTCACCAAAGTTGCACATTGTAAATCCTCTAAAGAGATTTGGGACAAACTTCAAAATATTAATGAAGGAGATTCAAAATTCAAAGAAGCAAAGCTTCAAACTTATAGAGTCTAGTTTGAACAACTTAATATGAAGGAAGATGAGAATATTGTAGCTTACTTTTTACGAGTCGATGAAACAATGAATGCAATCATAGTATTGGGAGAAGAAATTGAAGAATCTGTAATTGTTCAAAAGGTATTAAGATCTCTTCCTATGATATTTGACCCTAAGATATCAACATTAGAAGAAAGAGCAGATCTAAACTCAATAAACATGGATGAACTATATGGAATCTTCATAACATACGAAATGAGAATTGAACAAGAAAATTCAGATATAAAAGAAGCAGCTTTCAAAGCATCCAAAAGGTAAAATAAAAAGGGGAAGAAAAAAAAAAGAACATAGCAACAGAAGTGACGTCTCAAAAGATGATGAAGAAGTGGCCAACTTTTTCAAAAGATTGAACAAAGGAACCAACATTAGGTATAGAGGTAAGCTTCTTTTGATTTGTTTTTATTGTGATGGTATTGGTCATTTTGCTAACAAATTTCCTCATAAGAAAAAGAGAAATGATGAAGGTTACTCAAATATAAAACAAACATATAAAGGCAAAAGAACCACAAATAAAGTTTTCAAGAAAATATTATGCACCAAAGAAGACATCTTATCATTAGATGAAGATGAAGTCAATGAAAGTAAGATAAAAAGAGTTCTATTCATGGAAGTAGAAGCCTCTGATAAAGAAGACTTCGAAGAAGAATATGAACAGGCTACAGAAGAATTTGAAGAAGCCAAAGAAGAATATGAAGAGGCATAAGTTGACTACCGAGAAGAATTGTTGTGTGTCATAGAAGCTATCGGGAGAGAAAAGAATAAAAACAAGAAAATACAAGAGGAAATAGACGAGAAAGAAGAGAATCAAGAACTAGAACAAATAATTACAAATTTGAAGGTTCAAATAAATGAATATAAAATAATTGAAGAAGCTCTCAAAGAACAACTAGAAGAAAAAGACATGATCATTGGAAATTTGGAAGAAAATATTGTCACATTAAGAAAGGATCTTCAAAACAAAAATATGCAGAACAACTCAACATTTTTGGATGGCTTTATCAGTATTCAAAAACCTCATCATGAAAAGTATGGATTTGGATACAACCATACAAAAAAGGGATCAATATCCAAAACAACAGAGAGAGAAAATTTTCCAAAAAGTTATGCAAAAATAATCAAAAGCGATAGGAAGATATATAAGATAGTTTATAGGGACACTCCTCCACCAAGAGGATTCAAATTTCAGAATCAACAACTGACAAATAGGCATTGAGAAGAATAAGAATTCATAAGAGTACTTTCTTTCAGAAGATCTTCAACTCCCAGTTATCAAACTATCTTTTCTGGTTTATGTTATGCATGTAATAATTTTGAACATAAAGCTGTGAATTGCAGAGCTAACAACATAAACATAACAACTTTGAAAGTCATACACAAAAGGGTTATCCAAGAAGGCCTAGTGAAACACAAAGAAGAAGTTACAATGGGTTTGAATCTTTGAGCACTAAAATGGAATGATACAAACGTAACAAATTTGGAAACATGGAAAAATATTGTATAATGAAAATCCCTCCTAGAGAACCACAAAAAAACACCAACAGTCACATATAGGAACCTCAGAAAATTACATGGATAAGAAAGAAGAATCAATATAGAAATGAAAAATCCACACTCGCTCTACAAGCTAAGCATACGAAATGTGTTTGGTATGTTCATAGTGGTTGTTCAAAACACATGAAAGGTGATAGAGACAATTTTATTACATTAATAAAGGAAAGAGATAGACCAGTATCCTTTGCAAGTAATGATTCAGCTAAAATCATTGGAAAAGGAACAGTCAAAATTGGGAACAAGAATACCAAGGAAGAAAATGTTCTACTAGTATAAGATATGAAACATAATCTTCTAATTCAGATTCAAATGTGTGAGCAAGGTCATAAAGTTACTTTCGATTCACAAAAGTGTGAGATTAGAAAATAAGGTTCAAGAAAATTGATTGCAACAACTGCAAGAACTTCAAGAAACATATATGTATTAAGTGAAATTGGAAATAAAAAGTGTTTCCAATGAAGATGAAAGTTGGCTATGGCACAAAATAATGGCTCACATACATTTTGACAACCTTTTCAAATTCAACAATAAGGAATCATTGTCATTCTGACAACCTTGACATACATTTTGACAACCTTTCAAAGTCATGAAAAAGGAAGCATTGTCATTCTAACAATCTTGAGATACATTTTGACAACCTTTACATACATTTTGACAGCCTTGTCATGAAACCATCCAACACTTTATGAAATCATCGTCAACAAGGAAAGAAAACAAATACCAGGTTCAAATCAAAGGAATATTCAACAAAAAGACAACTGTAAATTGTGCATATTGATCTAGTTGTACCAACTACAACAAAGGGTTTAAAAGGTGAGAAATAATTGATGTTATTAGTTGATGATTATACAAGAATGATTGTAGTTTTCTTTCTCAAGAATAAGTCAGAAGATTTTGAAAACCTCAAGTTCTACAAGGAAATGGTTGAAAATGAAATGGATTCAAAAATCAAATGCTTGAGATATGATAATGGAGGAGATTTCACTTCAAAGGAATTTATGGACTACTGCAACAATCATGTAATAAAAACACAATTCTTTGTTGCTAGGACACCTCAACAAAATGGATTTGTTGAATGAAAGAACATGAAAGTACATGAAATGCCTCGAACAATGTTAATGGATTCCGAATTGATAGATATGTTTTGGATAGAGGAAGTGCATACAACATTTCACATTCAAAATAGAGTAATTCTCATAAACAACACTAAAAAAACTCCCTACGATCTATGGAAAGGAAGATGAGCAAATGTGAAGCACTTTAGAGTTTTTGGAAGAAAATGCTACATCAAAAGAGAAGATGGAAGAAAGGGAAAATTTGACTCTCGTGTGGACAAAGGAGTATTTGTTGGTTACTCAAGTAAAAGGAAAAAATACAAGTGTTACAACCTAATATTGAACAAAGTCGTGGAAAGCATCAACGTAACAATTGATGAAACAAGTAGACAAGAATTAAAGGAAGAAGAAAATGAATCAATGGAACAACTTTATGAAGAATAAATAGAAGATGAAAATGAAGTAGAAGGGGATAATGAAGAGGATCCGACATAAGAAGAAGAGAAATTTCAACAATTTACTCCAAACACACGTAGAAGATGAGTACAAAAGAATCATCCTTCAAATCAGATTATCAGAAACAGAGATGTAGGAGTTAAGACTAGAATAAGAATCCGTTCACTAAAAAAACACACCTATCACTCTCATCTACGATTGAACCAACCTGGTTTGAAGAGGCCAACAAGGATGAATTTTTGAATAAGGCCATGGATGAAGAATTGGATCAAATAACGAAAAACAACACTTGGGAATTGGTTCCAATACCAAAGGATAAGAATGTCATCGACACAAAGTGGGTATACAAGAATAAATTGAATGAATGTGGATAGGTTACAAGGAACAAAGCTATATTGGTATGTAAACGATATGCACAGGTTGAAGGAATCAACTTTGAAGAGACATTTTCCCCAGTTGCCATAATGGAAGCAATCTGATTGCTTTTATCTTATGCATGCTTGTTATAACCCTAAAATGCACCATACAGGTTTACCTGGCATCAGGCCAACTCATGCCTCTTCCTAGCCAAAGCCATGCTAAGTAACTCCTCAAAAACCACTCAAAACAAGAAACCCGCGCCCTAACTTCTTACTGGGCGCGGGCATCCGCTTGTTGTCCTCTTACTGCACGCGGGTATCCGCGGGCTAGCCTAAA
>JZKD02S1672813.1:1630629-1641948 GCA_000966675.3 Picea glauca
AACATTAAAGGAACAAAATTACAATCAACAGTTGATCCTATAAATTATAGGTTTATAACAGTGGCTCCACTTGGGGATGGTATCGTCCTTGTGAGACGCCAAGAATATTGTTTCTTGTTGCCTTGAAAATCCTCATCTAGAGCTTCTTTTGTTATCTGACTTGCTTTATTTTGACAATTTGGATGACATTATTTAGTGTATTAGGGCCTTCTATGCAGGCTTGAAACACCCAAAAACACCTACACACAAAATACTTGTAAAAGAAACAATATGTACAATGAAAGGAAATGGTGATATTTCTACTGAGGTGGTAAGTAATGCTTCAACATCCTACCATTTATAGGTCCCCTTAGCAGGTCTGATCCATCACTATTAGCAAGTAGGAAAGCATTATTTCCTCTGAAGGCCTGAATGGTGTAAGGACCCTTCCATAGGCTATTGAGATTTCCATGTTTACCTTTATATTCATTTCTAGAGTCCCATGTCAAAACTAGATCACTCAATTCAAAGTTACCCTCTTTGGTTCTCTTGTCATAAATCATTTTTATATTTTCCTGGATCACTTGAGTTTTGTTGTACACTTCTTCTTTGGATTGCCTTAGGTGGATCATTTGATTTATCTTTCGCTCGACATCATTTGGTTCTTCTTGGGTTTCCTGCAATAGCTTCATGACAGGAACTCCTAATGAAAGGGGAAAAATTGCCTTGTTGCCATACACCAACTGGTCTGGAGACATACCAATTTCTCTTTTGGTGCTTATTCTGTCAACCCAAAGTGCGAAAACCAACTTATTATGCCATGATTTCTTGTTTTCTTGTAGTGTATTTCTGAGAATGTTCACCAGACTTTTGTTAGAAGACTCAACTATCCCATTTTCTTGTGGATAATAAGTTGTCAAGGGTCCTAGAGTAATATGATATTGATTACAAAAATATATGATCCTTTTGGATCTGAAAGCCGTTGCATTGTCATCTATGATTTTTCTGGGGCATACAAAATGAGACAAAATGTTAGTTTCTAAAAAATTGATGATGACAGAGTCAGTAGATTTCCTGCATGGTACTGCCTCGATCCACTTGGTTAAGTAGTCTCTTGCCGTGAGGATCCACTTGTGTTGGCCTGAGGAGGGTGGATGTATTTCACCAATGAAGTCTATACCCCATTGTTGGAAAGGAGATTCAACAGAAATGGGTTTCATAAGGAGTGGAAAAAGATTCCTTTTTCCTTCCAAAATATGGTACTTGTGGCAAGAAGTAACCTTCTGGTGGATGTCAGCGAATAGAGTAGGCCAGTAAAAACCAGCTCTCAGAATCTTGTTGGTTGTGGTCTTCCATCTCAGGGGTCCACCACAGTCTCCTGCATGAAAATTTGAAGAACTTTGTCAGCTTCGTCTTTTAGTAGGAAATTAAGAAAGATACCACCAAGATATTTCCAATAGAGATTGCTTTCTAAAATACAAAATTCCAATGCTTTCAATTTAACAAATCTAGCTTTGGTCTTAGTCAAACCTATAAGAGATTGTAAATTTTGGAGTACAAAAATGAGGTCTGTGTACCAAGGGGAGTTTAAGAATACCTCTTTTATGTTCGGAGTCACCTTCTCTTCTGGTCCATCTACTGCAGCCAAAAAATTAATATCCAAAGCATGAAAATTAGACTCATCCATTAGTTTGCCTAAACCCTATCCTTTGATCAATTTAGTAGGTTTTATTTCAATGTCATACTCTAGAATAACCGCAATCCATTTTCCTCTTCTACCATCCGAATTATCCTGGGTCAGGATATCCTTAACCACTGTGTTTGGGACGTACGTAATCATGTGAGAATGGAGAATATAGACTTTAAAGTCCTTTATGGATTTCACCAGAGTGAAGGCCTGTTTCTCCATTATGTTATAGCTCAAAGCAACATCTCTCAAAGATTTTCTGAAAAACGCTATGGGTTGTTCATACCCTTCACTATTTTTCTGCAATAGCACAACTGCTATGGTGTGTTCAGATGCGAAGGAGAAAATAAGAAATTCTTTGGCATAATCTGGGATAATCATAACTGGGGCTTGGGTGACGGCATGTTTCACCTGCTCGAATCACTGTTTGGACTCAGCGTTCCATTTGATTTTTGTGTCTTTTTTCAACATATTAGCGATATTCCTAAGAAGTTTGGCCAAGTTTGGTATGAATCTTCTAAGAAAATTTATTTTTCCAATGAAAGATTGTAGTTCTTTGATATTCCTATGGGGTTCCACCTTTCGGATGGCTTCTATCCTACCAAGATCTATTTTAATTCCTTCTTTTGAGATTATGTGTCCCAATAGTTTACCTTCCTCTAACCTGAAAATGATTTTCTTAGGATTGAATGAAATCCCAAATTTCCTACATTTCTCAAACACACGTCTAAAGTGGAGCAAGTGTTCCTCGTCAGATTTGGAGAAACAATTACATCATCCAGATAAATGAATATAAATATCCTAGTATTGTCCACAAAAGAAATGTCCATTGCTCTTTGAAAAGTAGCCCCAACGTTCATTAGACCAAAAGGCATCTTCACATACATGAAGGTTCCCCAGGGTGTCGTAAAAGTTATCTTCTCTTGATCTTCTGGATGGACCGAAACTTGGTTGTAACGAGAGAAACCATCTAATAAGGAGATCCTACTAGATACAACCACCTTTTGTAAAATGTGGTCCATTTTGGGCAAAGCATAATTTTCTTTGAGGGTGACTTTGTTCAGATTTCTGAAATCTATGCAAAGTCTGATCTTGCTAGTTTTCTTCCTGGTAGGAACTAGGTTAGAAATCCATTTGGAAAATATCAAGGGGACTATAATCTTTGTGTCATACATATTTTTGATTTCTTTCTCTATTAGGGGAAGCAACCTGGGATTAATTCTCCTAAGTTTTTGTCTGAAAGGTTTGTGTTCTTCTTTTATGGGAATCTGATGTTGCATGATACTTGTGTCATAGGATTTTAAGTCCTCATAGCCCGAGGAAAAAACATCTATATATTCCTTAAAAATTTCAATGTATTTGCTTTTTTGCTCTGGTGGCAGAGATTTAGACAGTTTTATCAACTTGGGTTTTTCTTCTGTTCCTATGTTTCATTCTTCGACATCCTTACCACTAGCTTCAATTTTCAGTTTTTTGGAAACATCATTAAAATCAAACAAGTCTTCCAACGGAACTAAACCTCTAGGTAGCACATTTGTTTTCAATTGCAGAATATCAAAATCTACATCATTTTCATTAAATTCTTCGTCATTTATTTTATTTACACTACCATTTGAAAAAACAGCTTTATTTACAAATTCATCGTCATTTTCTAAATCTATGTTTGTAGATTTGAAATCATTCTTACATTGTAGAAAATCTTCGATCTGATCATCATTTCCAAATACCTGCCAATATATGATGTTGTTAGGAATGGTTGGTCTGCACTTCACCTCCACTGTGTACTTGCGAGTGGGATGAAAAGGAATTTCATAGGTAGCTACCGATGTAGCCAGCCCATCTGCAAGTATATTTTGTCCCCTAGGCATTACCTGCAAGTCAATCTCAGTAAATACTTGAAGAGCATCTAAAACAAAATTGCTATAGGCTCTAAGTATGGGGTGTTTTGCTGCATACTCACCTTTGATTTGCTTGATAATCAATTCAGAATCACCCCTTACCATTATCTGGTTGGCACCAACTTTCTTCAATAATTCCAGGCCAAGCATCAAAGCCTTGTACTCGGATATGTTGTTAGTACATTGGAAGTTTAGTTTGTAGGAATGATTCTCATAATACTTTGACCTATGGTTATGCAACCAAAATCCAGCTCCAACTCCTTCTTTACTCATAGCACCATCGAAGTCCATGCTCCAAAAATCTAATGGAAAATCCTCATTCTCTTCAATCATGGGATTTATTACTTCGAAAACTTCTTTATCATCTGTCAGATTAGGTGCATCATCTTCCAGTTGTGTGATTTGTTCTTCAAATTCACCATCGTTGTATAGAATAAAAGAGTCCAGATCAGAGTGTGCGAAGTATAGTGGGTAATTGTGTGGCTTTTCCTAGCTGTTGACCATATACTTCATCACTGTTTCCCTGTACACTCTTCTCTATTGTCCGAAAACCATAATGGTGGTGTAAGACATATCTAGCTGTAGGGTTCCTCTCAATTTATCTCCCCGAGACCTTGATAGAAACATACCATACTTGGGCGGAATATCTGGAATGACGATGTCCATCACCATAATTTTTGTTAGGATTTGAGCCAAGGTGATGCATAAGTATTTAATCAGGCCTACATTTGACTTTGCTGGAGTCGAAAGAATGAAAGTCTTTGTAGGCTCTGGTGACCTTGAGTCCCAAATTTTCCATCATGGATTTGGGCATTAGGTTGTGGGAGGCACCAGAATCTAGAATAGGATTCTGTAATATCAAATTGTGGATGTTTAGGATGACGTAAAAAGGGGCCATGACACGATTATCAGTTTGACTGTCAACTTCAGGACAAAAAATAAGCTCAGGTTGATCATCAACAAGGTTTAATGTGTCAGAGTGATGTACATATCCAAAATTCAAAGGTTTGGTACCTATCTTAGGTTTGATGCTTAAAGATTTTATCACCTGAGACTTGTAAGCGTTCTTGTTCATCAGCTCAGAGAGGGGAATGGGAATCTTCAGTTTAGCCAAGTCCCCTTCAAGGTTGAAAGGAGCGGTGGTTTTGTTTAAGGTCCATACTTCTAATTTATTGGTAGAATCTCTTTGGCAAGGTGCACTTATTTGAATGATTGATGAATATTCAATCTGACTTTCTCTTTTAAGAATTTCTAGAGTTTTTTACACAGGAGATTCAACATTATTTCACCTAGGGAATTTATTGGGAGGGTTTTCTGAGGTTTTATTGGTTTCAACAACCTTCTTCTGAGAGTTCTCATTTTCCTTTTCTCTCCTTAGGTTATACTTCCTATGAAACTCCATTATAGTGTTCTCAAAGGCTTGTTTTTCTTCTTTCTCATCTTCTTCATTTACCTCAAGCAGAAATATTATGTGTTCTTCTTGGGTGAGAAAAATGGATCCATGATCATGATCATGATCACCCATTAGGTTTATATAAGTTTCATAAAACTCCTCAATTACTTCCTCCCCATCATCAACATAATTCTCCTAGAGAGATGGTCTAATCTGCTGATTAGGTCCTCTCTGTTCCCTTTGATCTCTAGGATCTCTCTACCTGATCTGAGGTGGATTTCTTCTGAAGTTTGGGTTTCTAATCTGAGGTACATCTTGGTTCTCCCTAGGTGGGTTTCTGTCAGTTATGGTGAGTCTCTCCATCATTTTCTCCATAGCTCTGGTGAGAGAATCTAATTTGGCATCAGATGAGGAAGTAGAAGTTTCTTCTTTAATGGTGACCCTCTTTTTTGTTCTCTGCCTAGCCCTTCTAGCCGAAAGATTTTCTTCCACACTGATGGCACTTCTTTGCATGTCTTCCAAAGTTGTTGCATTTATTTCCCTCAACTGATATGACATGTTAGCATCAAAACCATCAGGTAATTTTATTAAAGCCAAACCTTGTGGTGGTTTGATGTCAGTAGTGATTGCATTGTACAGGTTGTTGAAACGAGTGCATTAATCCCGCACTGTCTCTCCTAGATTATGTCTGATGTTCTCATACTTTGACAGGATTTGGAGAGGATTTTGCTTTACCTCCCACCTGTTAAGGAAAGTTTGATGAAAGACATTAATGTCAGTAATGGTAGAAACATGTAAGGTTTTGAACCACCTTTTGACTTCTGCAGTTAGAATTTGTTCAAATAATCTCATCTACACATCAACTTCATCTACTTCCTGCAGGTCAAAATAATCGTTCATTTTGTCAACATGTTGTTGTGCATTCAGAGGACGGGTACTATCAAACTGAGGGAGTCTGGTTTGATAATATTGAGGCATGCCATGTAAAGGAGAAACCAACACCAATGGAGCATATCTTGGGGCCATGATTGGTGGAGGAGGTTGAACAACAACCTGTGAGACATAAGAGGTAGTGGCTGAAGCTATAGAATATGAAGGGCTTGGAGGAATGGAGTGACCTGATTTAGGTTCAACAAAAAATGTAGCAACAGTTAAAACAAGAGGTTCAACAAACTGTTGAAGATGGAGTTTGTCTAAGGCCTGGCCAAGATTCACAACTAGGTCTTCAAGATTATTAGGCCCAAGGTGAAAATGTTTATCATATCAACTCTGGGAGAGAGTATTTCAGGGGTCCTGGGCTGAAACACGGTTTGATTTAAGACTGTTTTACTAGCAAAACTGTCAGATTTTGTCCTAAAAATACTTCGTTGAAAGGATATATCAGACTCAAGACCTTGAAGAACAACTAACTTCTCTGGGATGGAAAGGGACCTTAGGAGTGGGTTGTTACTCCTTGAAATCTCTACAGTATTTTTCTTCTTGAGTAATTTTTCTGGATTATCTGTTGCAATTGTAGGTTTTGGGTGAGGATGAGATCTAGAAGAAATTCTTTTGGGAGCCAAAATTCTAATTTTATTTTCTTTTTGGATATTTTTAGTTACTATGTAAAAACTTTAACAACCTTTGAACATTATTTCTAGATAAATTTAGGGTTTGTGATTCTTTCATAAATAAAGTTATCTTTGTCTAGGGGAAAGAAATCAAGGGGTGGAATGTTTTTTCAGTTCTTCCCCAGTATGGTCGCCATTTATGTTATCGCTCTGTAAATTCATAGAGGTTTTTGTGATGTAAGAATAAATCTATCATAGGTAACCTTAACCAACCACTTCAAAACTGGGAGCTAGCCCTACCTATTTCAGAGAGGGATCTCTCTGTAAGTTTTAGATTTGTTTGAATTTTCCATATTTTAGGCTAGTTAAAAAGACTATAATCGAGTTGTTTCTATTGTTTTTAAATGAAATGGATGAATATCACTTATGCTTCCATTGGTCTATGGGTTCTGTTTTAAAAATATGGAGGTCAAAGACAACTTTTATAAGATTCGTTTTATAGGGAAAGATAGTGCAACTGCTGGATTCTCTAGGAACTAAAATGATGTATTGCTGAAAAAGGTGAGATATAAGTTAGAAAAAAAAATCATTTAAGAATTTTTTTGTTGTAACATCAGAAATAAAAAATTTTAATCTATAAAAGATTAGGAACAGAGTACACAATGGAAAATTATGCAACTTTAACTTCTTTTAAAGATTAGATTAGAAAAACAATATGATAACTGGGATTTTTTTTTTTTTTACGAAGATAGAGGAAACTTCACCAACAACTAACACATAGGAATCCTATGAAATGTCTCTTTGTATTACTGGAATAACCTCTTGATACAAATTACAACGATTACATCTTGCTTGGGTGTAAAGATCAACCCTCAATACTTCTAACTTTGAAATATTTATAATCAGAGTTACAAATGACCTTGTCATTAATGATCAGGATGTGGCAGACCCTGAATCTAACTAACTATCTAACGAGATGTAGAAGTATAGTAACTGATGATGATGTTTCGAATCTCTCATGCTGATTTTGGGGAAGACCGTTGGTGAGTCATTCAGATGACTTTGACTGCGTTGGACGTTGAGTTGGACGATACCTTTACCTTTACTCAATCAATTCACATAGCTCATCCCTTCTTTGTGCGATTGGGATGGTAACTTTCAATAGCCGGCAGTAGATTTCATCCATCTCGGTGTACTTAGCAAAATTATGCTTGGTGAGGAAAATGTACTTGATTTCGTTTTGTATGCTGAGGTCAGGCTGTAAAGTCTCCAAGAACGCTTTTCCCGTGATGATGCCCTGTATCCCTGAAAACTTTGAGCTGTCTTTGGCCATGGTGGGAATATTTTGCTTATAATTAGATAAAGTCATCAATTTATCATTTAGGACAAGTAGGCCAGGAAGGCCCTTTTTCTGTAAGGCCTCAAGCTTGTTAAAAAATCTATGAACTCTAATGTCCATGTTATGATCTTTCTCTTCCAACTGCAACATTAATCCTCTTTTGGTCAACACTCTTTTGACTTCAAGGATGGTTTATGTTATGTCTCTGACTTTCAGTTCTTCGAGCTCTTCCTTGATTTTTGAATTTAGAAGCTTGATGATCTTGTTAGCTGCCGAGGAAATTTCATCCAACTCTCTTCTTATCCTTTCAATGGCCTTCCTTCTCTTTAGCACCACATCATTTTTCTTGAACATGATTTGCACCATGGGGAAAATTTCGTTTATGGAGTTAGAGATGTATGTCCAAATATTTTCCTTAGCTTCTGCTAATGTCTTACCTTCCATTGTTTGTTTCTGGAGCTGTTGTATTTCCTACTTAATCTTCTCTGATACTTGTCTCTCAACATTGTATCTTTTTTGGAAGGAAGACTTTAGTTCCTAGAGATTCGCAACCTCCATTTTCAGCTTATTGATCTCTGTTCCTTGCAGAGTCATCTCCTCCATGGAATTTGCTAGCTCCACAGTCTTTTCCAATGTTGTCAATGGAGTTCCCGATGAAATTTTTGCTGTAGTGGTCATTGGCACATCTACTATAATGACTTCTATAAGGGGAACTGCACTCAATGGAATAACTTCCATCGAGGTCGATTTCTCCTTATCTTTCACTAACCTTTCCAATTCTACCTCCATTTCCTTTATCTGTGTGTTCTGCTGCATGATTAGCTTCAACAATTCCTTTTTCTCATCTTCTTCCTCAACTATTTCTTTAGCTTGTGAATCCTCTGATGGTGGAAATTTTAGTTGTTTTCTCAGAGATGCAATGTCAGCTTTATTTTTCTTTATCATCTCTTATGCTGCCTTTACATTTGAAGGATCATACCCAATCTTGAGCACCAAATCTTCTAAGTATTTTATTATGTTATCCTTTGCAAAAGAGGATATCTTTTCCAACTTCAATTGGTTCTGAACATTGTTTAGAGATATTTGTAACTTCACTGCTACAGAGGAAGCATGTGCCAATGTGGAGAAAACCATTTCTCTAGTATGTTTGTGAAAATCCATCTGATCATCCATATGAAATTGTTTGGTGTCAAAAACAATAATTGACCTTTTGTAGTCAGTGATCTCTTTGGGTTGAGGAACCTATGCCTACAGAAATGCTAGATGCATTCTTCCTTTCTCTGTGTCAAAAGATGACAACAATATGTGTTGTGTTGTGGAGGTTTTCTTCCAGAACTGAGCGTAAGTGTTGTTGGTCAGCATCTGGTTCTTCTTTTTAATCATGTCATTTTTTTCGAAAATACTGAGGGGTACAGATCCTTGAGAAGTTTGGGTGGTCACAACTATATCCGTTTGCTTCTTTGAATAAGGAGTGGACACCACCTGATGTTTTCCTTCAAACACTTTTGCAAAGTAAGGCTATTTCTCACCAGACTTGTGAACAACATGAGTGGTTTTGGGTCTTTTGTTGTATACCTGAAAGTCTTCTACTGATACCTCAATGATTGAAGGAGATGTATCCTTTCTTGGCCTTTTTTCCTTCGGTATTTGTGGAGTGGTAGTCTGTGAAAAAGAATCCGAGGGAGCTTCCTGCTATTTAGTATCTATCAGAGTATTTGCCTCCCACTCTGTCTGGTTCACATACTTTTCAATTTTTGGTTTGAGGGTGTGAGCATAAGGTGAAATTTTATTTTTGGTTCTCATCTCTACAATGATTGCACTTGGATCATAATACTAAATGAAATTGGTGCTCAAATTCATTTCCTTTAATAGTTTATTTTCCTCTTCCCCAGCAACTCGACTATTGCAGATAAACAATCCTATTGATCCTTTAATCCTCATCTCCTATTTCTTCTTCAGAGACTCAAAATGAATGTCATATGAATTTATCATCTCACGAATATAATCTAGTGAAAATATTCGAACAGGAACATACTTGGGAAATTTATATGGAGCTAGTTCACACCCATACACTCTGATCTTGGTGTGATTCTGATAAAGGAACCAGTCCCTGGTCTTTGCGAGATCCAAAAGGTGCAGAACTCTTTGGATCTCCTCGTTTATCCTTGGTTCTACTCTTCCATTGAGCATGATGACTACTGGGTGATAAAACAACTCGATGAACTTTTTGAAGCTGAATTCAGTGGAGTTTCGTCTGAGTGGTGACGTCCATAAAGTTACTGCTTTTGTTTTTCCGTCCTTTTCCATTTTCTGAATGAGAATAGGAAATTTGTCTACCTAATAGAAAAACACGTAGGCTAGTATTGAAGAATGCCAGAGCATGCCTTCTATAGGGAAATTTTCCAGTTTCATGTGCAGGTTTTCGGTTAAAAAACTGCTGAAATCAAACTGGGTGGAAACTTTCTCTTCAACAGAGAAAATGGACAGGAATCCTAGGATAGGTTTGTCCACCCATTCGTCTAAGAAATAACTGAGAAAACAACACAGCGTGGAGATGATATGGTTTCCCTTTTCGGAAAATATGGAGGAATTATAGGGAGGATTCTTCTTAGGAAATTGGGCATCTTGTGGGAGGAATAGCTCAAATATTTGTGCTCTTTGGTGAAAAGAAAGGTTCTGATACATTTCGGTCAATATTTTAATTATGAGAGGAGAACGGGGTTCGACTCTGAGCACCTGCATCATCTGATCAATGGCTTCGGGTGTAATAAGGAAAATGTTTTCTCCAAACGAAGATACTATGGCTCTCTAATTAGGGAGGTAGTGCACATGGAA
Source organism: Picea glauca (assembly GCA_000966675.3). Taxonomy (NCBI): domain Eukaryota; kingdom Viridiplantae; phylum Streptophyta; class Pinopsida; order Pinales; family Pinaceae; genus Picea; species Picea glauca. The sequence continues at coordinate 1,641,311 of JZKD02S1672813.1, forward strand.
TTTGAGGGCGAATTCGGGAAAATGGTGGACTTGGGGAAAAATATACAGGGGGAAACCTGATTCCCAGAGCCCAATTTCATCACTCTGATCGATGAATGTGTCTTTAAGCCATGATTGTAGATCAACAAAGTCAAATTCAAACCTAGTTTCTGAGATTAAATAATCTTTGTCTGCTAATGGGATCTGGTCGAGATCGACAGGAGGTGGGAGGAAAGGATTTTCCTCTATGTTTAACTTTTTAGTTCTAGGCGCCATTGTTTTCCACAGGTACCTTCACACATAATAGACGTTAGTAGGTGGAAGCTAAGGCTGGATGAGATGTTGTAAAGGCGAAGGGAAATGAGTCTCTTATAGGTAGGGAGTGTGAGTGAAATGAGAATGATATAAATGGGGTTGAAATTTAGTGAACGAGTGTTTGTTGGGAGAAAAAGGATAGGTCAAGTGAACAATGGGTATGTGGCCAGTAATAAATGGTTAACGATTCCTTTAGAGCGTGAGAGGGCAGGGTGAAAGACGACGGACGTTTGTATCTGATTGAAGTACATAATGGTGATTGGGGGATGAATAAAAATATATGACCTGTAACGGTTAGATGGATGGGACATGATGATAGAGTCATGACATGGAACGTGCAAAGG
>JZKD02S1672813.1:1641958-1667214 GCA_000966675.3 Picea glauca
TAACCGTAGATCTGATCACACACTTTAATAACCTTTTCGGACCCCCCCCCCCCACCATTAAAGTTCGAATGGTCGGGGGGGATCTGAAAACTCATCAGAACCGTAGATCTAGGTGCCAACAACTTAGTTGTAGATCTAGGCCCGATCTTTAATCTCTGCGGCACGCTTCAATATATGAGGCCAAACTTAGACTTAACGGCCTTTTTATGGGTTTTTCACACCGCCCCCCTTTCTTTTGTCACCATGGGGTTAGAAAAAACATTTCACCATCAAAATCCTGCATTTTTCATCGATCATCTTACACATTTTATTGAAGAGAAACTAACTAACCTATATCCTAACCTACTCCTTTTCACCTTTATCCCATCTTAAACTGTTGGGCTAAGAAAAAACTCTACCCTAGGGTTATTTGATCAAGATTAGACTGTTTGGTCAAATTTATTCACTAATCCTAATTTACTTGGCTAAGATTAGATAGTATAGCCAAGCTTATTCACTAATCCTAAATACTTAAATTTAAAAGACTTGGCCATGTTTACACTGTATGGATCAAGTCATTATCAATTCATGGGGCTTTATCCTTTTTCTTTTATACCCTCCTTTTGTTTTTCTCATTTCTTTTATTTCTTTTTTTCTTTTCTTTTCTTTTCTTTCTTTTTTCTTTTCTTTTTCTTTTGTAGAATGTAGCAATATCTACAAGCCAAAAACATTAAAGGAACAAAATTACAATCAATAGTTGATCCTATAAATTATAGGTTTATAACAAGATCTATGTGAAAGAAGTTGCAGAGGGACAAAAGATTTCAGAAGAAAGAAAAACCTTGTTTTATAAAGGCATACATAGGTTGCATAACAATTTGGTTGCATAGATACATAGGCTGCATAACATATATGGCACTTACATACATGTGTTGCAGCACTACACGTCCCATACCTATTTTATTTTGTTGATACATGTTCAGTTCAGATACATATTGATTACAAGGAATTTGTACAGGTTGGACGGGGCAAGGATAGGTGATTGTATCCACCTTTCGGTTGTATCCAAAGAACATAGGGTGTTGCAGCCTCCTTCTAGTTGTATCCAGAGAATTGGGGAGTTAGATATTCCCTTGGGTAGCAGCCTAACAAACTAGGGGGTTGGAGCCTCCTAGTTGTAGCTGGAAAACAAAGGAAGTTGGAATGAATGTAATTCTTCAAGACATATAAGAAAAAAATATTCTGTGGTTTTTTGCCACTTTGGGTTTCCACGTAAAAACACTGGTGTATTGTGTATGTGTATGATTGTTCATTTGTTCATTATTTATTTACACTTCAAAGATTTGATGATAATGCTACATTGATTGAAAAGGATTAAATTTTTCTATTATTGAAATCCAACACAAGGGAGGATTTATTAGCAGCCTCATCAAATCCTATAGAAAGAATGAATCAATTCTATGGTGTCCTATCTTGGTTACTCTATTAGACCACCAACTAGTTCAAGGTTCAAACTATGAACAAGGTTGTTAAAGAAAGAAATTTCAAATTTTTTGCATGAGGTGCTCAAGACAACAATTCATACTGATTGAGTCAAATGAATTAAGTAAATGCCTTGAAACATTACAAATCAAAATAAAATATGTGGTTGGCATAAAAATTGTAATTAAATATGATTACTTCAGCTAAAACACAAGTCATGATAGAAAAAATATAACAATTCTAAAACTAACAAGAATGGAATGAAAGAGAGAGAGAATGTAATCTAAGACTAACACATTAAATGAGAAATTCTTGATAAATCATAAACATAATGAAACAACTTCGAAATATGAAAGATGTCAATCCCTAGTTGGCTAAAAACAACAACAATGATGCAATAAATGATTTTAAGGAATATTCCAAAGTGAAGAATGTTATAAACCATATATGTTAGACTATTAATGACTAAGAAATTAATATGCAATGAAATAAAACCTAAATCTACCATAAGACATCAAAGGAAGAAGAGGATTAGGTTTTAAGGACATGTTTGTAAGAGAGAAGAATACTATCCTATAGATTCTTTGGGCATATGGAGTCAGAGATGCAACTTCTATGCAGAGAAAATGATAATAGAGACTCAAGGATCAAACCTTCAGGTAGTCCTCTATAAACCATAGGTATTGATTCTTTAGGAAAACAACTTAAGTTAGACCACTACAAGCCCTAAGAGACTATCCCATGTCTTCTAAGAACATTTTAGAATATGTATAAATGGATTTTGGTCAAAACTCTAAAGTAGTCCACTACAACACTATAAATTTAACCTAAAAGAATAACCCTACGGTAGTCCACTACAAAACCTAGAATTGCCCTTTTCTCCTTCAACAATCTCAAAATAAATGATAACAAGGGGAGATATTCCACTACAAACCTCCCCAAGGTTTCAAAACAAGGGTTTATTCAAGATAATGCAAGGTATCATGCAATTGCCACCACTTTGATAAAACAATTTACTTAATACACCAATAATGAAGCAACAACGACTTTAAAAGAACACTTACTAGTCAAATTGTTGAGCATGAAATAAACACTAACATGAAATCATCCACAAGAAACTTGAAAAACATACACTACATCATCTCTAACAAATTTCACATAAGTACTCCATGATGAGGAAGAAATATAAGAGACAAGTGTAGTAGTTCTCCACAAGATGTGTTATTATTTACAAATGAGGAAACCATTATATATAAATATGAGACAAACCTAAAATTCCATCACTCTAAGGGCCCCTAAATCATAACATTCCATGATATAATGTGTATAGGTCTCAAGACAACTTCCAAAATAGCCTCAAAATAAATATACAATGTTAAAACACCAAAATGTCTCCTCAAAATCCAACACGTGTGAGTGTAGAGGAAGATAAAAGGGTCAAGTCATCTCTTCAAGGGTTAAAGTATATCCAAATGTCACATCAATCCACAAAAGGTGAAAATCATCATCAAAATTCATCTCCCATCATCAATAGGGTCACACCTCATCATCGCCCAAGTGCCAACTAATCACCCACATGCTAGGTCGGCTCAATGCAAAGTAACATCAATCCAAGAATGATATCACCCTCCAAATGTGCAATGTCCAAGGTGAAAATTCCAACATAATGAATGAAAAATGATCCATTATCCCTTCAAAGGGGTATACCATCCTCAACAAGTGTAAAAACATCCATCAAAATCCTAATGTTCTTAGGGGGTGAAATGTCCAAGCTATGAGATTCCTACCCATTGGTGGAACATTTGGATAAATGTGCAATGTCCAAGATAGTTTGTACAATGTACAAGGTCTAGGAGGTGTTGTAAGTTGTACAAAGGAAGGCCCAATCATCAACGAAACCAACACTCATCATCAAAGGTACAACTTCCTCGAAAAAGTGCATAATGTCATGATGAAACATCCTCAAAAGGAGTAATTCTCCAATGGTGCATCATCAATAAAAAAGGCTCATAGAATCAAGTAAGACGAACCATTACAATATACAAAATTCATCAAAATCATATAAAATAGTCCATAATCTAATACAACAATGAGGTAATTAATTCACATTAGGTATATTTTTCAAAGTTCACACTAGCTTAAGACCTTATGCAATTTTCCAAGTTTAGCTATGGGAGGACCATCACAAGACCTTATTATGTGTTTCAATACCCAAGTAGAGGACTAGTTTCTAAGAAACCATTCAAATTTTAATTTGAAGTGAATGAGATTGTATGGGGTTTAGTTCATGATCATGGTGTCATTGACATGCAATACCACATGTGGGTTCATGTCCATGAGTGCCTTTGTAGAGGGAGCACTCGGTGCTTGAGTTACCCTTTCATTGACAGTTTGTGTATTATGAACCCCTTTATTTCCTTTTAATTATTTATTTATTGCTTTGCAAGAACCATTTTTAGGTTTCTCCATTTATTATGTTTTTATTAGAATTCGTTATGTTCTATTAATTTTATATTCCTTATGTGCATTAGGACTTGGGTGATCACCTCATACTCATGGGGTAGATCTCAAGATGAATTTTGGGTTTTTATTTATCATTTGTCATCCCATTTTTATTTTTCATTTTGAGTTGATAACATGCTCTTAACATTATTTCTTACCAACTACATCAACCTCGGGCATTCTATTCCCTTACTCTCATAAGATTATGAAGGCACAAACCTTTTTGGTGTACATGTAATAGCCATTTCCCGAATATGGGTCAACAAAAGGAAAATAGATGGAATGTGTAAAACATAGAAGGGAATGGTACATTACCCATATCAAGGCCTCCTAGTATTACCCCTATTTCCTAAGAGTGATAACATTGGACTAGGACACATATAATTGCCACCAAGGTGAAAAAAGGAAAAAAACATAACTTCCAAGCATCATGATCCATTATTAAATTTCAACACATGATCCTCACTTAAATTCCTAATGAATTAAATATAAGACTTTATATGAAACAATGACTAATGTATCTCATGTGTGTTGTACCAATGTCATCGGATAAAGCATGGTGATCGTGTGAATGAGATGAGAAATTATAAGGGGGGAGGCATCTGAGGGGTTGTTTTCTATGGAGAATGTTGATCATCATCTCTAGGATCATTGTCTTCAATGTGGATGATCATGGAGAATGATCTCCTCTTGTTACCTCTATGTGAGAGGGGGTAATAGGGCTCAAGGTTGATTGACACCTCAATCCCCCATAAATTACCCGTCAAGGGGAGCTTTGGACTTGAAGTGTGGATATGGGATTTTGACCTTTGGGTATGGGTATAGGGTACTTGGGCATGATAAAGAGAGGATACCTAGGCCTTAGGTCCTAAGGGAGACTTCTAGGTATATAGGGCCAACAATGACATGTTGAATCACCATAAAGGACCTTTCTAGGATACCCTCTGTCTCCAAATGGGGATTGTCAACATTATGAGTTTTTGAAAATTAAGTATGAGTCTCTAGGACCTGGATATGGTCATATGAAAAAACCAAATATTCAAGCCATAAAGCAATATTATAGGATTTTGGGGCCAAGACTAACACCTTGAACCACCACAAATAAGTTCTTGAAGGAATCCTTTACTTCTAACTAGGTATATAGGTACCATTAGAAGTTTTTAACACTAGGTATGGATATTGCGACCTTGAACATGATCAGGGGAGGAAACATGAACCTTAGGCCCTAAAGTAATTATTTACCCATATAGGGAAAAGAATAATTCTTTAAACAACCACACATGACCTCTTGAAGGTATCCTTGGCCTATAATTGGGGTTGTAAATGCCACTAGGTAGTGTTTAGTAGTAAGTATGTGTGACTGGGCCTTAGACACAATGTAGGGAAATAGGCCATGCCTTAGGTCCTAAATAAATAGTTGAGGCATCTGGAGCCATGGATAATGACTTGAAGCACCACACATTATTTTTGGAGGGTATCCTTGGACTTTAATAAAGGATGTTAGTGCCCTCACAAGGTTTTTAACATTAATTATGGGTCTCAAAGTATTGATATGGTTGAGGGTGGGATCCTAAGCCTTAACCAAAGTATAAATATTCTACACATCTAGGGAAAAAAATGATACCTAAAACCACCACATCCAACCTATCAAGGTTTTAGGAAACTTCTATGGCTCATGGGTCGTGGATGAAACCTAAAACCATTGTACATGACCTCTTGAGGGGATATTTTTCCTTCAAGTAGGGATGTGGGAATCATTAGGAGATTTCAAGCACTGGGTATGGGTCTTGGGTTTTAGATATGAATGAGAGAGGAATCTGAGGCCTTATTGTTAATGAAGCTTCTAAGTATCAAGGCCAAACAATGACATGTTGAACCACCACAAAGGACCTCTCTAGGATATCATTGGTGTATGGATGGGGATCATCAATGTTATGCAATTTTTAACATAGTATGAGGCTCTCTATATTGCATATTATTAGGAGAAAAAACCTAAGAGTTAGGCCCGCAACAACATGTTGAACCACGACAATGGACCTTTTGAGGGTATCCTTGGTCTCTGTATGGATATAGTCAACATTATGAGGTTTTTAACATTAAGTATGAGTATTTTGACTTGATATGGTTAGGGTATAAAACCCAATATCTAGGCCCTAACACCTTAAACCATCACAAATGAACTCTCAAGGGAATCCTTTACATCTAATTAGGTATATAGGGACAATTAGCATTTTTTAGAACTATGCATGGATCTAAGATCCCTAGACATTCTAACAGGAATTCACATGCATTTTATAAATTTTCCACACTCCTTACAAATCTATGCACACTCCTACTTAGGAACACATGGGAACTTTAAATCATGTGCATGCTCTTCCTTAAGAATGAATGTGTGTTCTAAATCATGTGCCCGCTCCTGCTCAAGAACACACGTTATTTATTGAAAACTATGAGTTGGAAAGCATGCATGAAAGTTTGGGTAACATCGAGGCTATAGGATTAAGAATGCATGCCTTTTTCTAAGATGTGTTTCTATTCTTGTGTGTGCATCCCTTTGCAACCCATTTCCACTTTTGCTACCATCAACTTTGTGCAAGCACAGATTACAATTTTTTATTTTTTATTGATTAGTAGTAATAAGTTGGATGAATGATCTAGGTGGATATCGGCAACCACCAAACATTTCCAACTAGCTCAAAACAATTTTCTGGAAATTTTGGTAATTTACTATTTTTAGCAGTTTTTAACTTCCGGCTCCATTTTGAGGGAATGAATGTTTTTTGGGATCGATATTCTCAATTATATATGAAGGATCTTTTTTTTCCCCCAAAATGAATCTTCTCAATGATACCTTTCCAATGAGCTATCATTCTCCCCAAATGGAGATCGTATGCCAAAGTTACGCCCATGGGAACTTGATACACCAAACTACCCAAAATGGGGTCCACAAAATTGTTTGATTTTCATCATCCGGGGTTAGGGTTTTTAATTTTGTTTATGATAAAAAGGCCTTTTGAGCCTCATTTTAAAATCATCTTCTTGCAAATGCGAGTATTAGAGACATCTCTTCTCAGAGATAAGTTTCCACCATTCTAGCGAGTCTTTCACTCTGTATTTTTACAGTCTTTGTACATTTTCGCTCATTAATAGAAAATTGTTTATTACTGTATCTTTGTGTTTTTGGTTGCATATATGATACATTTCTATTATATTATTGGATATACAAAATATATTTGTACATTTATTTATTATATATCCTCTCTCATTTCATGACAAAAATAATATGGATCAGTGGTATCAGAGCATGCTTCTCTTGATCGTTTTTCAATGCATGTCCCCGACAAGGTATAAGTATAGAAAGTTGGGTCTCTATCTTGTCTCTCTTGAAGAAAATTTCTCTCGCACATCTAAGAAACCCTCCATGGAATAACAAAACAAAAATGACAGAGTATACAATTCTATTAATCAGTTCCTTGAGCAAGCTCTCATGCGACAGAGGGACGAAATGATGGAGAATTTTTCCCACATCCTTCAACGCCTGCCAATAAAAAAAAATGCATCTTCATCAAGCAACCACTTTGGAAGTACCTCACCTTTCAAGGTAAAAATTAATTTTGATATTCCCATATTTGATGGACAGATAGATGCAGATGCCTTAGAAAAATAGTTAAATATGCTAAAAGTTTATTTCTATGTTCATAATTTCTCGGATAGGGAAAATATCACCTTCTCACTCCTTAAGGCTCTCCCCCATGTCAAAAATTGGTGGGAAAATTACTGGGAGCAAAGTTCCATAGAGGACTCTGGAATATATGGGGTCAATCCCACTTGGGATTTTTTTGTGGGTGCGGTAAAGGAACAATATTACCCAGTTGGAAACTATGAGGACCAATACATGAGATGGACCACACTATGTAAAGAAATGGGCCAAGAAATTCTAGAGTTCACCAATACCTTCCATACCTTGTGCACCAAGCTCGGTATTAAAGACTCCAAACAAATTTTGGTTTTTAAATACTGTGAGGCTCTACACAGATACATCCAAACTAAAATGGATTTTATGGACATCTCATCACTCGGTTTTGCTTATTGATATGTTGTTAAAATTGAGTAGAAGTTTACGCACCAAAACGAATGGGATTTTGAGTATGCAAATCCCCAACAACCAAATTATGATAAAGACAACCCTAAAAAACAACATCCTGAAAACCATTCCAAACCATAGGAAAAGAAGGGTCACAGAAAGATGAAGAAGGACACTGGAAAATGATTTCATTTCCACAAAATCCCCTGACACAACATCGATGAATGTCGCTCAAAATAATCATTGGTGGAAAAGATAAAATACAAGGAGTCAAACCTTTATTTGGAATTTTATTATGAAAATATTGATAGAAGAGAGATCATCAACGCAGACCCCACTACTATTATTGCGACCATAACAATTCAACTAGAAGAACCAACAGAATATGAAGAGGGGGAACATCTTTTTAATTCACATATGTGGTTGAAGGGGACCTCGTTTCATTTTATTATTGATAACACAATCCAGAAGAACCTCATCTCCACATAGGTCATCAAACAATTGGGATTATCGACAACATCACACCTGCAACCATACAACATCGGGTGGCTTCACTAGGGACGAGATCTTCGTGTTATCCAATGGTGTCAATTTTCATATGACATCTATCCCTTCAAGGATGAGGTGTTATGTGATGTTTCCTCCCTCAATGTATGTGATGTTCTCTTGGGCCAACCATATATGTGGAAGGGTCATGCTATTTATGAGTCTTGACCCTGTAGTGTCATTGTTACTCTAGGGGATCATCTCTACATGATACCAGAGGCAATTCCAACTATTGTCCCACCTAAATAGTGCTACAAGGTAGTATCTCATACTAAAAAATTCAACTTCTTCACAGTCTATTCAAAGCGTGAACAAAAGAACACCATTGTAGCTTCAGTCCAAGCACTTTCTATCCAACAAAAGAAAGTCGAAAAGATTGCAACAAAGTGGAAAGATTCATTCTGTACACAGGAGTCACATGTAGCCATACTGGTTAAAAAGGTCCAACCCTTCTAGCCACATGTTTGTGACAACCTTCAACAAGCTAAGCAACACAACATCTCCAACAAGGCAAGCAACTCATCAAGATGCAGATTCAACAAAAGCTTTTATGTCTCCCCCGTGAAATCAAAGTAATAGAGACCATTGATTCCTAAGGAGGAAGGATTGATATAGGTGGATATCGGTGGCCATGAACCTTTTCCAACTAGCTCAAAATAATTTTCTAACAATTTTGGTAATTTACTATTTTTAGCAGTTTTTAACTTACGAGACCATTTTGAGGGCCTAAATGAAGGTTTTTTGGGATCAAGATTCTCAATGATAGCCGAAGGCTCTAATTGATCCCCCAAAATCAATCTCCTTGAATATATCTTTCAACGAGCTATCATGCACCCCAAATAGAGATTGTATGCCAAAATTATTCCCCCAAGAAGTTGATTCACCAAACTACCCAAAATGGGGCCCACAAAATTGTTTTCTTTACATCTTCCGGGGTTAGGTTTTTGAATTTTCTTTATGATAAAAAATATTTTGGAGCCTCATTGTAAAATCATCTTCTTGAAAATGTGAGTAGAGGACACATCTCTTCTCATAGATAAGATGTCACCATTCTAGTGAGTCTTTCACTCTGTATTTTTACATTCTTTGTACATTTTCGCTCATTAATAGAAAATTGTGTATCACTGTATCTCTGTGTTTATGGTTCCATCTCTAATACATTTATGTTATATTATTGGATATGTGAGCTATCTCTATACATTTCTTTATTATTTCTCCATTGTCATTTCGTTCCGAAAATAATCTGGATCAATGAATGAGACTTTTAGGAATGGGAACTTGGTTATGGAACCTATTTTTAAAGAATTGAAAATAATGACAATGATTTTTAACTTGATCTATTTCCTCCGTGTAACAAAGAGCTCAATTCCAAGGAAAATTCTCTATCAAAAGAAGGCATCTAGTTAGCTATCGACACATGGTTGGTGAAGGAAGACAAGGATAGAATAGTTGTCATTGAAATCAATATCTTAGTTTTTGGATTCAAAAATAATGGCATCAACCTAGTTTTAAAAAAAAAAATAGTTTTCATTTATTGAACATGGGTGATGATGCAGGCCTCCTACATACTCGATGGTTTCTAAACACTTATGTTTATTGGTTTAGTAAAAATTGTGATGATATTTCAAGAATTGTAATATTTTTCGATAGAATCTTGATAAGGATACTAAGGTTGGCAATGTATAAATGAGATTACGAGGCATAATTTTAAGACATGTTAGAGGATGGTAACACATTTTTCGAAATCTTCAAGGAGGGATTCTCTTTTTATTTTGATTGAAATGCTACATGTATATGAAAAATGTAATTTCCTTTTATCTCAAACAAAGATTATGATTTTCTTCCAAAAAAAATTTAATTAGGCACTTGTTGGGCCCCAACAACTCCCCCTAATTTTTACAAAATTTAAAGGGCCCCCATTAGAATCTTGATAATTATAATGAGCTACAAAATCAACCTTTTCAAATAGTTCCATACATTTGTTTGATTTGAGACAAACTTAAAACATTCACTATAGTATGAGACATTTATTACAAGAGTATATGTCAAAATTTAGGAACGAGCATAAAAATCTCAATTTAAACAAAAACGTTAATTTTTATCAACTGTTTACTTTTGTTTAAATTATGATTATGTGTTCTTTCTTTTTCTCATTAGAAAGTTTGACTATTTTGATCAATGTGTTCAATACTTCATCAAATAATGTCTTGGTTGGTTTCTCATTTTCATAAAATCATTTGGTGATATTAATTAATTAATTATTTTTTCATTTTGCATGTCATCTCAAAATAAAAGTAGTAATAATAATAAAAATTTTATCTATCATTTGTTTGATTTTTTAAAAAACCAAAATTAATATTTTTCTATTCTCCATTAACTTGAAGATTCTAGAATTTTAAGATCATATTTGAAAGAAAATTATAAACAATGTTTGTTTAGAACTTATAGTTAGTTTAAATTAATTTTTAATTTTATTGTTCTAGATTTTGTTTTATTCACAATTTTTAGGTTATTAATTTAGGTTTCTTTTTGTTTCACAGGTTTCTATTATCAAATATTTGATACAGATCTGATCATGGCTTGATTTTATTGTCCAAATGCGCTCAAGATGATTGATCCAAAAATAATATTGGATTGCTACAAATAATTTTATGAGCAACAACAAATAAAATTTGGAAAGGCGTCAAGATCAGAGAGATGATTTTGTAGGACTGATTGTAGCCAAACCATGAGGAATTGGAAGAAACTGTTGAAAACCCATTTCCCAAATGGAACCCTTTTCCTTTTGCTTAGAAATTTTCCAAACAAAATGCACGGTTTGAGAGATATTGGTGTCTCTTTACAAGGCAAAGTTTAGGTGGCAGAAATTAATAGTGATGCCTAGATTGTTCATTTATTGTGTAGATATATGAGAAATATCAAAGCCATATGATGGAAGAATTGGAGAGAAGGATTTTTATCCTTTCTCTTTTGTATATTATTTATTTTGTAAACTTTTTTTCTTTTCAAATGGAGCAACGGATGGTTGGAATCTTTGGGAGAATGGATGAGTAAAATGGTTTTATTTTCATTAGAATATCTTCATCTTGTTTGAGTAATTTATTATGCATTGATTTAAATTAGATTTAGTCTGTTTTATCAATACATGGTTGAATGCTATCATTTATGTATTAATTTTTTTTTATCTTTAAGAGTCTATTATCCCAAAAAAATCTTCCAGGACTACAATATGTGCATATGATTTTGAGAAAGAATATGGGAAATCAATTCATCTTTGGATTTTGACCTATGTGATGCTTATTCCATTTCGTTCTTTCATTACTGTTGTATTATGAGAATGTTATTATGGCTGATTTTAGCTTTAGCTTGTCATCATATGGTGTTTTCATATTGTTAAATGTTATATGTTGTCCATAATTTCTTATTCCATTTTTTAGGTGTGATCAATCGATCATTTGATTATTGTGGAATTTATTTTTAGTGTTAAATGATGGATAATATCAATACTCAGAATTGAGTTTTCTTTTGTTCTTAAATATTGATTATCTTAAGATCATATGATTTTTAATTAGTTGTCTTCCTGTTGTTATTAATTTACTCCAACATCAAATACTTCTTTGAATGTATTTTGGAAGTGCTAGTATTGTTCTGTTATAGGTTTCCCTTAACAACGGTATAGGAAGGAGCTCATACAACATAGGAAGATAAACTCAGTTTACTGATTAGTTAGAGGTTTGTAGATGCATTCTTTTCTTTTATTTAGAGTTGTTTATGAATGAAACAATTATTACATTAATTAGCTTTGACTGGTTTTGTGTCACTGTTTCAATCGTATTCATTTAGTATTTATTTGTTTAATATCTTAAAAAAAAACAAAAAGAAGTGTTGTTCATATTTGATTCAAAAACCTTATCAAACAATCATTTTCGCAAGATTTCATGCAAACCTTGTAACCTGTATATAGATTGTTTATATTCACATTTCTTTTTAATAAACATTAGTTAGTAATATATCATTTGTTAGAATCATAGATTTTAGGTTAGTTTAATTTCTTTTATTATTTTTAGGACTTTAGTTGGATAACAGATCCATTAAACCCGTCAGAATAGGTTACACCAAACGGCTTGGGTTATTTATACAACCCAAGACCAGATCTATTCTTCGAGTTGACGGCATGTCAAATTTCCCCGTCAACGACACTTCCAAGACCTATTTCATTTGCCATATTTGGATAGGTCATTAACTATTTTAAGTATTTTTAATACATATTATATATAGAGAGAAAGTGACAAGGACATTGATAAGATAGCTAAGTGGTTAATTTATTTGATATCCGAGGTTGATACCCCAAGTTTGTTTCCTAAACATGTCCTTAACATTGAGTGTTGTAATCAATGTTGGTATCATCCACAAAATGTACGAAAATAGTTGAGGGTTTCCTCGATTTTTTTTTCCATTGGCCACTCAGTCTAATTTATATTAATCTTAAAGGTCAGGATGTCACCAAACTCATATATATAATGTGGGGCTATCACCCAATTCATATACATGATTAGGGTTTTATGTGTTCCCAACTTTGAATTGGGGGAAGGATTGTTAGTATATAAATTATTAAGGTTCACACATAGAGCCGTATAGGGTATTTTTGTGTGACATTGAACATGTTTTCCCTTAAATAATTGGGTTTTTTTATCACCTAAGACATGGACGACAAGATAAATTGATTTAAGTGAACTTTAATAATAAAAAATAGGTTTTTTTAACTACTTAATCATATTCTACGTCTATATATCCACTCCATGTTTGAAATTATAACATATTTTTTTAACAAAGGATGAATGCCTAGAATGAATGTCAAGATACTGAGGTAAATATTCGTGAATGAATACTGAAGTAATACTTCCCTTCTGTAAATGTGTTTTTTTTTTCACTCTAAAGACCTTTTGGAAAATGTTTTTTTTTTTTTTTTCATTCCAACCCCTTTGAAAACTCTTAACCCTTGAAACAAAACAAAATGCAGTGCATGGGAAATACACCTGATCTTCTACGGTACCACATTCCATGGCTCAATTGATGCAGTTTCAAATGTATGCTTTGTTTAAATGTGGCACATTTAAACGATTTGACTTCCTTCCCATCTGCTAACGGTCTAACATCTGTCAAAAGTGCTCTCCCCCATTTGACAATTATGGGTAGTCTTTAACCCTAAGATAGAATTGATTCTAGCTCCCCATACTCATCTCATATAAAAAATAATTCATACATAGAAATCCTCAACATTCTAGACAAAACAAGCGAGAGATGTCTAACGAAGTAGAATTCGATTCTACTTCATATGGATCTCAGAGCTCTAGACATTCTAACAGGAATGCACATGCATTTGATAAAGTGTCCACACTCCTTCTTACAAATGTATGCACACTCCTACTTAGGAACACATGCACTTTTTAAATCATGTGCATGCTCTTGATTAAGAATGAATGCATGCTCTAAAGCATGTGCATGCTCTTGCTCAAGAACGTAAGTGATTTATTGAAAACTATGAGTTGGAAAGCATGCATGGCAGTTTGGGGAACATTGAGGCTATAGGATTAAGAATGCACACATGTTTCTAAGATGTGTGTCTCTTCCCATGTGCGCATTCCTATGCAACCCATTGTCACTTTTGTTACCATCAACTTTGTGCAAGCACCCATTATAATTTTTTCTTTTTGATTTCAATATCTTTTAAATTATAGATAATCGGAACTAAGGTCGATGCTAAACCTAACATGAAATATAAAAAATGCACTACTATTTGGTGCTAATGACCTATTTTGTTGTAGTGAACCTTTAAGGTTGTTGATTCATCATCCTATTGATAAGACAAGTGGATGGGGAAATTTTGATGGTGCTAACCAAGACACTCCATCTCAATGTTGGGTTGGAAACATCGTATTCCTAAATGAATTTCACACTATGAACTTCAACACTGGCACGACAGATACTACCAACAATTATAGATAACATTTAACATTGGAATTCATATTAAAATTTCCCACAAAAAGCGGTCTTCATAAGATTTGGGCCTTTTGGGATTAATTAGTAGTAATAAATTGGATGAATGATACTTTTAGGATAGGGAACTTGGTTATGGAACCTATTTTTGAAGAATTGAAAATAATGAAAATGATTTTTAACTTAATCTATTTCCTTCATGTAACAAAGAGCTCAATTCCAAGGAAAATTCCCTTTCAAAATAAGGCATATAGTTAGCTATCGACACATGGTTCGTGAAGGAAGCCAAGGATAACATTGTTCTCAATGAAATCAATCTCTTAGTTTTTGGATTCTAAAATAATGGCATCAAGTTTTCATTTATTGCACACAGGTGATGATGTAGGCCTCCTACATACTCAATGGTTTCTAAACACTTATGTTTATTGGTTTAGTGAAAATTGTGATCATATTTCAAGAATTGTAATATTTTTCGATAGAATATTGATAAGGATACTAAGGTTGGCGATGTATAAATGAGATTACGAGGAATAATTTTAAAACATGTTAGAGGATGGTAAGGCATTTCTCCAACTCTTAAAGGAGGGAGTCTCTTTTGATTTTGATTGAAATGATACATGCATATGCAAAATGTAATTTCCTTTTATCTCAAACAAAGATTATGATTTTCTTCCAAACAAAAAATGATTAGGCACTTCCAAGACCTATATCATTTGTCATCTTTTGGTCATTTTTATTGTATTTGGCTAGGTCATTAACTATTTTTAGTGTTTTTAATACATATTAGATATAGAGAGAAAGTGACAAGGACATTGATAAGATAGCTAAGTGGTTTATTGATTTGATGTCCAGGGTTTATACGCCAAGTTTGTTTCCTAGACATGTCCCTACCATTGGGTGTTGTAATCAATGTGGGTATCATCCACAAAATGTATGGAAATAGTAGAAGGTTTCCTGGAAAAAAAAATTCCATTGGCCACTCACTCTAATGAATATTAATTTTAAAGGTCACTATGTCACCCAACTCATTTATATAATGTGGGGCTATCACCCAATTCATATACATGATTAGGGTTTTATGTGTGCCCAACTTTGAATTACGGGAAGGATTGTTCGTATATAAATTATTAAGGTTCACACATAGAGTTGTATAGTATAGGGTCTTTTTGTTTTCCCTTAAAGACCCTATAAGAGTTGGGTTTTCTAGTCAATCAAAATCATGTGGCTTCTCCAGTCAACGACATTCCAATACCAATTGTACGTGAAATAGATGATGATAATTTGACTATTGTTGGTATTTCTTTTGAGCGTCCTATGAACTAAATCAAGACACTAGATGACATGGAGTCAGATCGCATTAGCAGGGCTTTGAATTCTGATCGCATTGTTTATGACATGGAGTCTGATGATGAAGAATGGCTTCTCCTATTCAATGGTAGTGTTGTTGATAGTGATATCAAGGAAAGTAATAAAATCATTGAAGATGATCTTGAGGGAGTGATCGATAGATTGGAGAAGGATTATTTCTGCAAGAAGTGTGACCGTTTGACTGTAAATGATGCACTTGAACTTTGTTCTGGATCCACAAGTGGAAGTTTTGACATTAATACATGCTCATTGGATGGAATAGAGGAAGATAAAAGGCACAACATTGGTTTAGGAATTTCAGATGATATTAACTAGATATTAATCAATATTATAACCTTAGTTGTTTTTATAACATTTTTCTTTATTACTGTTGGTCTACTTTTTGTTGGTTTGTAATCATTTCACCGCCTTATGATGACGAATCGATGGTCGTCTTGAACCTTTAAGACGTGAGGGTTCACTGCCAAGTGGTGGATACCTTAGCCTTTATAGGCCACCAAATACCATCACCACTCTGATTTAATTTTTCCTAAAGTCGAAGGGGCAAGTTTTGTTCCTATAAATACTTGAATTGTATTGTAATCCGTACACAGAGGGTGAGACAAGAGCTTGAAATCATT
Organism: Picea glauca; assembly: GCA_000966675.3. NCBI lineage: Eukaryota > Viridiplantae > Streptophyta > Pinopsida > Pinales > Pinaceae > Picea > Picea glauca. The sequence goes on from JZKD02S1672813.1 coordinate 1,658,537, forward strand.
TCTTGAATCAAATCGGTTATTGCCTGTTTGGAGGTTTTTTTTGCATTTATGATTTTCTATTATTGAGTTTGTAAACTCATTTTATTTCTTGATAAACTCATTTTTGAGAAAGCGCAGTAATTTTTGGTTTTACCAATTACGAACCTGGTTATTTATTTATTCCGAGTTTATTTGTTGGAGCGTGTGATTTTAAAAGGAGATTAAATACAAAATTGATATTTCAGCATTCGAGACATGCTTGTTACATATGCATGGAGTTCCTTTTCTTTACCAAACACCGAAACCCGAAATTGTTGGGCCCACATCCTAGTCGCATTTCGCAATTCAGTGTTTCTTATTTCATTTTGTTTGTGCGTCGGGTGTTTGTAAATGCTGAAATCCCAAACCCCGAAACCTTGAAGTGCTGGGCTAACATTCCATTCACATTTTTCATGATTCGAGAGTTGTTTTGTGTTGGTGTTTGGCATTTGTAATCGCCAAACTCCAAACCCTGAAACCCAAAGTGCTTGGACCACAACCTTTTCTCATTTCAAGATTCGGAAAACAACATGGTCTTTTGTTTTTTTATTCGAAGTTTGTAATCGCCGAAACCCTGATTGACCTATGTTTTTCACATTTGGTCTCAGAGCCTACAATTTATTTGGGAATTGATTAATTCATTGTTGATTATGCCTGTTAGTGCCAAAACTTTTATTCTCATATTTTTCTGCGTGAAGGTTTATTTAAATTCTGTCAATTTTTATAAATGGTTGCGGCTGGTAGTAGTTCTTTTCAGATTCAAGTTCCTGTACTGAGTGAGAAGTCATATGACTCTTGGTATATTCTGATGAGGACGATTTTGCGTTCTCAGGACTTGTGGACTTATGTTATTGATGGTTATGCTGAGCTAGTTGATGCTGTAGTAGAATTGGCTCTGTCTAATGTTGACCGTGTTTTGTTGAAGGAAAACAGGAAGAAGGATAATAAAGCTCTTGGATTAATCCAACAAGGATTAAATGAGTCCATTTTTATGAATATTTCTAGTGTTGCATCTTCAAAGATGGATTGGAACATTCTTGAAACATGTTATCAAGGTGTGTCCAAGGTGAAGACAATTAATTTTCATAATTTGAGAAGGGATTTCAAAAATCTGAAGATTAAGGATAACGAAAGTGTTGATACTTTCATGACTCAAGTAATGAGTGTTGTGAACTAGCCCAGACAATATGGAGATGATGTTGAGAATAAAAGAGTTATTGAGAAAGTGTTGAGAAATTTTCCCAAGAAATTTGAACCTATTGTTGTTCCCATAGAGGAATTTAATGATTTAGGTTTAATGCAAATTGATGAGTTAATTGGTTCTTCATGAGTCGAGGATATCTAGATATGAAGAAGGATCATTGGAGCATGCTTTCAAATCCCAACTGCATGTTACCAGAGGCAGAAGCAGAGGAAGCTTTCATACTCGTGGAAGATGAGGTCGATTTTCTGACCCAAGGGACAACAGAGCTGAATCAGAGTCTGAGCAGAAACCCTAGTAGAATCCTCCTAATTTAAGAGGGAGTAGCAACAAACCCTAGCAGCAAGAAAATCAGAGGTATGATAAATCCAAAGTGCAATGTTATTATTTTAAGAAGTTTGGGCATTTTTCTAACAAATGTTGGAAGAAATAGGAAGATGCTGGAAAGCACTCTGCACATATCACAAATGAGTCTGAGGATCATCAAAATCCTGTGTTTTTGACCTGTTACGTCACTCAAGAATGTGCAAATGATATTTGGTTTTTGGATAGTGGTTGCAACAACCATATGACTGGTAATAAGGACTTATTTTCTTCCATTGATACTAGTATTCAGTCTGAAGTCAAATTGGGAAATGACTGTAAGGTTACAGTTAATGGTAAAGGCGTAGCTCCAGTATACACTAAGAATAATCAAAGAAGAAATATTGATGATGCTTATTTTTTTCCTGGTTTAAAATGCAATCTTATTAGTGTTGGACAGTTGTTGGAGAAAAAAGTACAGATTTTTATTCAAGAACAAGGTATGTACAATCTATGATAAATTACCCAGCAAACAATTGATTGCAAGAGTAGAGATGACCAAGAATATAATGTTTCCACTTGTTATGAGAAATAATTTGAGTGGTTCCTTGAATGCTTATAAAGCTGGAAGTCTAGATGAATCTTGGCTATGGCATTTGAGATATGGTCATTTACATTTTTGTGGCTTAGATCTGTTACAGAAGAAATAGATGGTAAAGGGGTTACCTTGTATTCAACAACCTACAAGCTCTTGTGAGAGCTGCATGGAAAACATCACAGAGAGAAATTTGTTTCAGGTGTTTCCTACAGAGCAAAAGATCCTTTGGAAATTGTCCACACAGATTTATGTTGACCTATGCAAACACCTTCTTTAACTAGTTGTGTTTATTTTATGACTTTCATTGATGATTTTAGTAGGAATACTTGGTTGTATTTGTTGAAACAGAAGTCTAAAGCCTTTGATGTTTTTAAGAAATTTAAGTCTATGGTTGAGAATGAGAGTGGTCGAACCATTAAGATCCTCAGGTATGACAGAGGAGGTGAGTATAAATTGAATGAATTCATTGAATTTTTTGATTTTCATGGAATAAAAAGGCAGTTTACTGCTCGATATACTCCACTGCATAATGAAGTGGCTGAAAGGAAGAATTAGACCATCATGGATATGGCTCGAAGCATGTTGGAAAAGAAGCATCTTTCAAATGAATATGGGGGAGATGCGATTCTTTGCTCTATTTTTTATCTTAAATAGAAGTCCGACCAAGACCGTGAGGGATCATGTACCTCAAGAAGCCTTAGATGGTAAGTCTTGTAATGTTTCTCATTTTAAAAATTTTGGATGTGTTGCATTTGCGCATGTACCTATAGAAATGAGAAGGAAGTTGGATGACAGAAGCGAGAGATGTATCTTTGTAGGATACAATGGAGAGTCTAGGGCATATAAACTCTACAATCCCATCACCCAGAAATATGTAATCAACAGAGATGTTCAATTTAAAGAAGATGAAGCCTGGGATAGAAGTATTGACAAATCAATTTTAAAGGGAGTTGTGTTACCCCGTGAAGATAATGATGGAGTTTAGCAAGCTGAAGGAGATGGATAGATGGTTCCACATGCATATATGCCTGCAGCAAGAAGTCCAACAAGGCAAGCACCACATTTCATCCCATCTCAATTTAGAACGCCCAAAGCTCATGAGCGTGGTGAGCCATCTGGACATGGTGGACATCAAACATATTCACAAATAAGGAGTGAATCAGGTCCTACTTTAGCTTCATTAAAAAACAGATTTAAAGGACAGAAAACTAGAAGTTTAAGAGAATTATATGATTAGAATGAAGAGGTAGATCAGATTTCAAATTTTGCATTTATAGCTTATGATCATGTAAGTTATGATGAAGCTACTAAAGAGGATGTATGGATAAAAGCAATGGATGAGGAGATTGATTCCATGGAAAGGAATAACAGTTGGGATCTTGTCAATTTACATGAAGGTAAGAAAAGTATTGGTGTTAAGTGGGTTTTTAATACTAAGCTGAATGCATAAGGTGATATTGAGAAGTACAAGAAAAGACTTGTAGCTCAGGGGTTTAGTCAACAGCCCGGTATTGATTACAATGAAACCTTTGCTCCTATAGCAAGGATTGACACAGCAAGGATGGTCTTAGCTATTGCAGCTCAGAATAGATGGATTATGCATCAGATGGACGTCAAGTCTGCATTTTTAAACGGATATTTGGAAGAAGAAGTTTATGTAAGACAACCTCCGGGTTATGAGATTGATAAACACATAGATAAGGTTTACAAGTTAAGGAAATATTTATATGGATTGAAGCAGGCATCCATAGTTTGGTATAGCAGGATTCATGAATACCTAATCAATGTTGGATTCAACAGAAGTCCAAGTGAACCAACTCTGTATACTAAGGTAGACCAGAAAGGTAAAATTTTGATTGTCTGTTTGTGACCTAATTTTTACTGGAGATCTACCAGTAGATGATTTTAAGAATGCCATGAAAAAAGAGTTTGAGATCACTGATTTAGGTTTGATGAAATTTTTTCTTGGAATCCAAGTGGATCAATCTAATGATGGCATTTTCATTTGTCAAACTAACTATGCAAATGAAGTGTTGAAAAGGTTTAGAATGTTGAATTGCAAACCAGTTGCAACACCAATGGAAACTGGTGTTAAACTGAGCAAGTATGATGAAGGATCATATGTTGATCCAACCTTGTATAAGAGGTTGGTTGGAAGCCTTATGTACTTAACAACAACCAGACCTAACATTATGTTTGCTATGAGTTTGATTTCCAGATTCATGGAGACTTCGAAGAGTACTCATTGACAAGCATGAAAGAGGATCCTGAGATATGTTGCTGGAACAACTAATTTTGGTATCCGATACACATCAAGATCAAACTTTGAGCTGATCTAATATACTGATAGTGATTTTGCAGGTTCCATTGATGACATGAAAATCACATCTGGGTATATTTTTAGTCTTGGATCTGGAGCAATGGCGTGGGCATCAAAGAAACAACCCATTGTGACTCTATCTTCCACTGAGGCAAAATATGTTGCAACAGTTGCAGCTACATGTCAAGATGTATGGATGAGAAGGGTCTTGAATGAATTGTTGCATAACCAGAATGATGCAGCTCAGATTGTCTGTGACAATAAGTTTTCCATTGCATTGTCAAGGAATCACGTTTTTTACAAACAAAGTAAGCACATTGATACAAGGTATCATTTCATTCGAGAGCTGCTAACTGGTAAAGAGATTTATGTTCAGTTCTACAGATCTGAAGAACAATTTGCAGACATATTTACGAAACCCTTGGGAAATGAATTTTTTAAAATTCATAGAGATAACATTGGGGTTTGCAAGCTGTAATGCATTTGTTTACAACAATTTTTGTTGTTCTTACTTTCGAAATGATTAAGAGGGAGTATGTTGGTTAGTAATCATTTCACCGCCTTATGATGGCAGATCGGTGGTCGTCTTGACCCTTCAAGACGTGAGGGTTCATTGTCAAGCGGTGGTCGTCTTAGCCTTTGCAGGCCACCAAATACCATTACCGCTCTGATTTAATTTTTCCTAAGGTCGAAGGAGCAAGTTTTGTTCCTATAAATACTTGAATCGTATTGTAATCCATACACAGAGGGTGAGACAAGAGCTTGAAATCATTTCTTGAATCAAATCTGTTATTCCATGTTTGGGGTTTTGCTCTGAGTTTACGATTTTTTGTAATTGAGTTTGTAAACTCATTTTATTTCTTGATAAATTCATTTTGAGCAAACGCAGTAATTTTTGGTTCATTTTGAGCAAACGCACTAATTACAAACCCGGTCATTTATTTATTCCTAGTTTATTTGTTGGAGCGTGTGATTTTAAAATGAAAATAAATACAAAATTGGTATTTCGGCATCTTGTTACATATGCACGGAGTTCTTTTGTTTCACCAAACACTGAAACCCGAAATTGTTGGGCCCACACCCTAATCGCATTTGCAATTCGGCATTTCTTATTTCATTTTGTTTGTGGGTCGGGTGTTCGTAAACTCCAAAATCTAGAACCCCGAAACCCAAGTGCTGGGCCCACATTCCATTCGCATTTTTCGCGATTCGGAGTTGTTGTATGTTGATGTTTGGTATTTGTAATCGCCCGAACCCCTAAACCCAAAGTGTTGGGTCCACAACCTTTATTTTTTGTATTCGGCGTTTTTAACCGCCGAAACCCCGATTGACCTCTGTTTCCCACACTTTTCACTCTTCATATTGCAACTTCCTGTTATCCTGGAACGTCAAATATTAAGTAATTCTTCTATGTTGTGTTATTATTAATTTATTATTAAACAATTCAAATAGCAAATAATTCAGAGAGGGGGATTTCCTGCTAGCCATACTCTCCACAAAATCACGAATCACAAATTCTGTTGACGTTAAATTTACAATTGTTTTTGTAATTGTTTGGTAGACATTTCTCTCTATTGAAATACTAGCAAATGAGACTGTTCTTATTTATCAGTCATGCTTATTTCTATACTTGTGCAGTTGTTGATAATTCAGATGAAGAGGCTGAGGCTGCGGCAGATCTAAAAGTTATAAGAGTTGCACGCTCTGCAAGAGAATATGCTGCAGTAGATCTGAAATCTACAAGAACTGCACGCTCTGCAAGGGAAGCTATAAGAACTGCAAGTTCTGCAAGGGAATATGCTGCAGCGAGAGGCTAATGCGGGTTGCAGATTTGGCAACATACAAAGCTGTGAAATTTACAAAGGAGGCGGAGTTAATCAGCGCAATTGAAAAAGCAAGATCGTTTGGTTGTGATATTGCTGAGGATGAAGCATCTACGAGCAACCCTTCCTCTCAAATGAGAACCAGCCCTTCCTCTCCATGAGGACCAGATTTTGAAAGTGATACTCGATTCGAGTTGAGAGATTGGCACTTCATTTTTAAGTAAAGATCGCACTTTCACATGATATGTTGCTGACATGAGACTGCCCAGTGGGAATGGTCTAATACCAATTTGGGATATGCAAGCAACATAGGACTTGCTTGACTTTTCGGTCATATTTCTCTTTTTGTTCTTCGAATTCGGTGATGTATGTTTCTGTACAGACTTGCATGCTGTAAAAATCGATATGGATGCATACGTTTATGTTTATTCTTTTCTTAAAGATAAATTCTATGTATTTTTTCATTTTTTCATTGTTAATAGTAATTTTATTTTCATTTTGTAGTTGTAAAACTTTTTTTATTATTAATATTGTTTATTACACGGAATAAGGCTTATACCTATTGACAATGGGCAGATTTAATAGAGATTTAGTGCTTAATAAGTTTTCTATGGACAGGATTAAATATGGGTGGAATATTCTTAGTAGTCACACAAAATAAATGGTTGTGATTTCAATGATTAACTTCCTAGCTATTATAAAGACATCACTTTATGTCTTTATGTGTTTACTTTTTTACATTTACCTAATCATATTTAAAAATTACTTTGATAGCTAACTGATTGCCACCTAAGTGATTAACAGAAATTAAAATATTAACACCAGATAAATGAAGCCCAACAATTTATTTATTAATAGATAATAAAATTTAATATATTCTTTTAAAAATTCGTTTCATCTTCTTAGCCTTTAGATTATTTTACTGCTGTACTAGTTTTATTTTGATGTTAGGAAAAGTTTTTCCATCGTGCAAATGCTTTTACCATGAATTATGATCTGCAGGTATGAAAGGATCATGCTCACACATCTCATCCATCTTCATGACACATTGCGGTACACGTTATATTCTCACTACTGTACTTTCTTGGCTGTTTCATTTTCTAGAAGATTAAAATCTCAACAGTATATTGCTCTATATGTTTGAAATATGTACAGTATGTTGCTTGATTGCATCCCATCTTGCACGGACAATGAGGCACTTTCACATTCTGGTTATGTTACTTTCTTGATAGTCTCATTTTCTGGAGATTGAATATTTAGGCTCTCAAGTCCTTTTAGTCTAAACTAGGTTTGAGTAATTATTTTTAAAATGTTCCTCCTCTTAATTTATGGCTTTATATTGATAAAAATAATTTATAAAGATTATGATTGAGTTTTTATGTTATTTTTTATTTTATTTTTTACAGAACTTAACAACTAATTTCTCTTCGACATCTGAATAAATTTAGCTAATCTATTAAGATTCTTAAATACATGAAGCTTTGCCAGCTTTTTAATTTTCCATGCTTATTAGTGTTGGGTTTATTTAAAAAAAAAAAAAAAAAAAGGGGCTTTGAGTGACTAATCGAGCTAGATGACCAATTGGTGTGGCAAGACAAATAATCTAAAGACTTTACTGTATATATTTTGAATTCGTTATGATGATATCGATTTTATGTTTCTGCTTAGACACTCTTTGAACTATGTCAGAGCCATTTCCTGTAGGAATTGTGAGAGACTGTCTTCCGAGAAAGTTGAGGATTTGGTTTCACAATCTTCATCTCAAGTTTGAATTTAGAGAATTGGTGGAACATTGAAACACTATTTCCATGTACAATTAAATCGTCTACATAGTAGCACAGCCACAAAAGTATGGCTGCTGAGACTATATAACAGTAGTAGAAAGAATGAGTAATTTAGATTAAATGTGTTGTGCATTGCTGTAAATATTGATATATATTGTCATGTACACAACTCGTCTGGTCACTATTCTCCATGTCTCAAACTTGAGATCATATAATCTGTTGTCTCCTGCAATCATCACTATAGCTATTTCTCGAAGCTATCACCAATGACCTTCCTGGAACAAGGACCATCCCTTCCTCTCCATGAGAACCAGATTTTGAAAGTGATACTCGATTTGAGGTGAGAAATTGGCACTTCATTTTCAAGTAAAGATCCTAGTTTCACATGATATGTTGCTGACCTGAGACTGCCCACTCGGAATGGTCTAATAAGAATTTGGGATATGCAAGAAACATAGGACTTTCTTGACTTTTCAGTCATATTTCACATTTTGTTCTTCGAATTAGGTGATATATGTTTCTGTACTGGCTCGCACTCTTTAAAAATCGATAAGGATGCATGCTTTTATGTTTATGCTTTCCTTTAAAGATAAACCCTAAAATATAGGGTTCTATGTTTTTTGATTGTTAA
>JZKD02S1672815.1:7726-19586 GCA_000966675.3 Picea glauca
GGTGAAAGGAACTCCCCCAATGGAAACATCCAAAGGTACCTGACCTAAACTATGATCCATGCAGACTTATTACATTATCAACCCACGCAGGGGTGCGGAAATTTCGTTTACAAAATTTGTGCTGGGGTATCAGATACCCAAGTAGAACCAAAAACTGTCTTCATCAAATTTGCATCTGGTGATGCATCTTCATGGCACATGAGTTGACCCCTAGTTGAATAGGCGGTCAACATGAGGCTTCCCTAGCAACCTCAAGGAATCCTATAGACAGAAGGGATCAAGTCTACGACCTCCTTTATTGGTTACTCAAACATACCACCACTAGGTCAAGGTAATCAAGGTCAGTACAAGGTGGTTTGATGAAATAATTTTCAGATTTATATATGTTAAGTAGTATCTTGGACAATTAGTGATATTGAGCAAGTCAAAATAAGTCAAAGGCAAACACTACAAATCAAGAGAAAAGCTATGGCTGTTGAAAAACTTGTTTGGAAGACAATGATCTACAACAATTTATTAAGTTACAACGGCAGAAATAAAACAACCCTTAAAACAAGTTAAGCATGCAACAAACTAGGGTTGTAAATATCAAATTAAACTAGAGTTTTGTTAACAATTACTTGCTGAAATGATGAAAGAGTATAACAACATTAATTAAGCATGACATCAATCCCTAGAGGGCTGAAAATTAAATCAGCAATGTAATAAATGATGATAAGATGTATCTCAAGGTAGGGATAATTTTAAGGATGGAAATTTATCTTAGAATGTAGAAACCTTGGTGAACCTTACTAGTCCTTAATATGCAAACTATAAAATGTTTGGCGATATTTTTGAAAAAATATTCAAATTTCTAAGGATTTTAAATATTTTCTATAAAATTTGGGCTGTTTTTAAGGTAAAATATTTTTATTCTATAGAATTCGGGCGAATCACTTTTAGAAAAAATGGAAATTGACAAATCTTTCTTTTGGAAAAATAATGGAAAATTAGCCCATGGGCGATATATAGCGCCTAAAATTTCCTTGTCTCAAGGTGAAGAATGCCAATAAAACCCTAGACGTCAAGCTCAATGATGGCTGGAAATCAAAGTAAAAGGCCACAAACCCTAATCTAACCCTAGAGAAACAAGAGAAAAGGTGAATTTAGTGTTTGAAACTTACTACAAGGGAGAAGGACTAGTGTCGTTTATTCCTCTTGGGCATATGGAGTCAAAACTATGAACTTTCTTGGAGATGAAGGTAAAAGAAGAACCCAAGGATAAAACCCTAGAGTAGTCCACTACAAACCCTTGGTATCTATCCTTTAGGAAGGAAATTAAGGTAGTCCACTACAAACCCTAAGGAGCCTTCCTATGTCTTCTAGCAACCTTTAGTAGATGAGATCAATGGATCTTGGATAAAACCCTAGGATAGTCCACTACAAACCCTAGAAAACTATTCTACAGGAAAATAACTAGGGTAGTCTACTACAAACCCTACAAAATTTCCCTATGTCCTTTAACAAGCTTTAAACAAATGATATCAAGGGAAGGTAGACCACTACAAACCTCCCTAGGGTTTCAAGATAAATTTCATTCAAGAAAAGTACAAGGTAACATGCACTATCACCCCTTGATAAACACATTAACACTTAATACATCCAAGAAATAAACCAACAAAGATTTAGAAAGAGCACTTACTAGGTGAATCAAAGCTTATCCATGAAACCCTAACCATGAAAATCATCCATAAAACTTGAGAAAGCATCCAAAGATCATCCCTCCAAGAAGGCGCATAAGTCATCCATAGTAGAAGAGAAATATAGAAGAGACCAATAGTAGTAATCTCCACAAGTCGCTGTAATTTACAAATGAGGGAGCACTTCTTCTACTTATATGAGGAAACCACGCACTTCACCTCACTAAGAAGCCCCTAAAACAGAAAAATCCATGATACAAGGTGGATAGGTTTAGGTCGACCGCCAAAAATACCTCTAAGATAAAGATACAATGCTAAAACATGAAAACGTCTTCCTAAAAATCCACACGTGTGTGTAGAAGGCTCCAAAAAGGTGAAGTCATCTCCAAATGGGTTGTAGGTGCTCCAAAGGTCATGTCTCTCCCCAAAAGGTGCATGGTATCATCGAAGGTCATGACTCCTCATCAATAAGGTTACATCTCCTCATTAAAAAGGTGCCAACTCATCATCCCAAGTGCTAGGTCAGCTCAAGCATGTGTCCATCATCCTCAAGTGGGATGTCATCTCCACATGTGCAACGTCTAAGGCCAAAACCATGATGTCATCAAGGAGGAAGGCTCTCTCACCTCTCCAAAGAGGCATACTACCATCATCAAGGGAAACGTCATCTAACCAAGCCCTAATGTCCTCAAGGGCTCAAGGTGACACATCAAGCTCCATATGCAACGTCCTAGGTCAATAGTGCAACATCCCAGGTCTAGGAGGTGGTGAGGGATGCCAAGAGGCATGTCAAGTCATCATATAGCCCAATGTTCAGCATCAAGGCTCCAATGTCCTCCATGAAGTGTAGGGGAAACATCACAAATGTCCCACAAAGGACCATCTCAAGGGGTGCATCATCATCAAGCATGGGTTTAGTGAATCAAATGAGACTGACCATCATGGATACAAGAGTCATTCGGATCACAAAAAGTGAGTCACAATTTAATGCAAAAGCCACGTAAGTAATTCACATTAGGTATTTTCTTCAAACTTCACACTAGCTTATGATTTTATGCAATTTTCCAAGTTTAGATATGGGAGGACCATCATAACCCTATTAGGTGTGCCAGTACCCAAGTAGAGGAGTATTTCCCGAGAAACCCATCAAAGTGTAAGTGTGAATGAGTGGTATGACATGAGGTTTACTTCATGGTCATGGTGTCATTGACGTGCCAAGCCATGTGTGATGTTCATCTCCATCAGCACCTTTGCTCAACACTATTTCTTTCCACCCCTATCTTTCCTTTTGATATTCATTAATTTGATTTTCAAGCCCCTTTTCAAGTTTATGAATTTATTACATTGGGATTCATTTAAGTCCTTTTCTTTTGATATGCATTTAGTGCATTAGGACTTGGGGTGATGGCCTCATAGCAAGGGGGTAGAGCTCAAGCTAACTTGGCTTTTGATTTATCATTCATATCCCTTTATTTCTTTTGCATTTTGAATTCATAACATGCTCTTTCCATTCTTTTTACTACCTGCATTAACCTTGGGCATTCAAGCCCCTTCTTCTCATAGGAGAATGAAGTACGAACCTTTTGGGATACATGTAACAACCATTTCCAAAAGGTAGGACAGCAGGAGAATTATGGATGGAAAGCGTTAAGTATGGGTACGTTACCCTATCAAGGCCTCCCAATAGTACCCCTTTTCCCAAAGAGTGACAACAATTGACTAGAGTACATATGATGGCCACCAAGGTGAAAAAAGGAAAAAAGCATAACTTCCAAGCATCGTGATTCATTATCTGACTTCAATCCATCATCCTTACCTAAATCTCCAATGCATTAAATGTAACACTTTGTATGAAGCAATGGCTAATGTATCTTATGTGTGCTAGACCACCATCATCAGGTGAGCATGTTGATCAAGTGTATGAGTTGAGCAATGATGAGGGGCAGGGGGGGGGAGGCATTTGAGGGGCCATTGTCTGTGGAGAATGTTGGTCATCATCTCTGGGGCCACTGTTTGCAATGTGGATCATGAAGAATGATCTCCTCTAGTTACCCCTAGGTTAGAGGGGGTAACAATCATGATATTCAACAAATGGCTCATGGAGAACATCGTGCCACAATGTGGGATTTGAACTTAGGTGGGGAGGATAACAATTTTCCTTGCAACCACTTGAGCTATACCCACTTGACAACAAAATGATATCGAGATATAAGCTCCACGATACTTATAATTGAAGTTTTGAAAGAAAACACATAAGAATTGAGTCTCTAAATGGCCTCTAGAGTCCAAAAATCACTATACTATAATCAAATAAGTATTTAGTGACTCAAACACAGCCCCGTCTTGGCAAACAACCTGAAACCTGAACTGGTTGACATAATTTCCATGGCAGTTATGAGCACTTGTTATTCATTCGGATCTTAGTTCATTTGAAACCTGAAACTCTAATTTCCTTGATTTCTAATTCAAATTATTCTGTATGTTTCAGATAATGAGTTCTAGGATGAAGTCCATGTTGCTTATATTATTCCCTTGCTTAACTGTTTTCTGAAGTCTCTTTTGTGAGTGTCAGTAATTTTAGAAACATCATTTCCTTCAAAAAAGTTGGACAATTAAACATTTGACATACAAGGCACTAAGCATATGACTTTCACATTTTGATGTTTGCTTTTATACACTGATGTTGCCTCACTTATATGATAAAGCTTTCTAACTATATATTACTTGCAAGGAAGTATTTTTCTCAAAGAGGATTTCGTCCAATGCATTTGTGTTATATTTTCTGAACAGTTGTTAAGTACTTTAGTTTTCTGAGAGTCATAGTACCCCCATAGAAAAATCTGTCGGTCCCAACCCCATGAGCAGATCAATTTGGTTTGAAACCTGGGATTCAATCACCTTGAAAGCTTTATTTTGTCGGTTTTTAAGTTTCCTTTCATAAGAAAGGAGTCATAAACTAATATTTTCCTGCATGCTATGTAGGCTTTCATTATCTAAGCAAAATTTCCATTTCTTCCCTGGCAAATGATTTTCTCACCATTTGTGTTCACATTTAGCAAAAGCGTTCTCATGAAAATAAAATCTTGATCAGCTTCTGATATCTTCTTCTGTTCCAGAATATTATAGAGACAGAATTCTTCTCAGAATATGGGGAAGCCAACCGATACCAGATACAGGAGGTGATTGGTAAAGGAAGCTATGGAGTTGTTTGCTCTGCATTTGACACTCACACAGGTCAAAGAGTGGCGATCAAGAAGATTAATAATGTGTTTGGACATGTATCTGATGCCACTCGAATTCTCAGAGAAATCAAGCTTCTAAGGCTACTTAAGCACCCTGAGATTGTGGAAATCAAGCACATTATGCTGCCTCCATCTCCAAGAGAATTCAAAGACATATATGTTGTTTTTGAATTGATGGAATCTGATCTTCACCAAGTTATTAAAGCAAATAATGATTTGACTCCTGAACAGCATAAGTTTTTCCTTTATCAACTTCTTCAAGCCATGAAAAATATTCACACAGGTATGCAGAGGCATGAATCCTTGTCGATTTTGCATCCACTCATTTTATTTGCAATCTCGCCACTCTTGCTCTCTTTTGTTCCATTCTCTATACGACTTGATTTTTTACAATGATGGGAACATATGTTTGATTTTCTGGCAGCAAATGTTTTCCACCGGGATTTGAAACCAAAAAATATTTTGGCAAATTCCGACTGTAGACTGAAGATATGCGACTTTGGACTTGCTCGTCCCTCATTCAATGATTCTCCTTCAGCCATATTCTGGACAGTACATTTTCTAACCTCTTCTGTTGTATGAATATTGATGAGGCAAACTTGTCAGTGATACAACAACTTGATACACTATGTAGGGTTCATAAAGTGCTTTTGATCCATGGATGTTAAGAAACTTTGCATCACATTATAGATCGTACAGATATTTGGTTAACCAGTTCATTGTAACTTGTGCTAGTTGCCAAGGCTATTGTCATAAAGACAATCTCCTTTGATGATGTTTGTGTTGTTTGCATTCTGTTACAGGATTATGTGGCCACTAGGTGGTATCGAGCCCCTGAGCTATGTGGTTCATTCTTCTCGAAGGTGAAGCAGCTAATCCATTTTCCAGTTGGACTGTTTGATGTTTATATTGTTATCCTGGTAAATTGTAACTCAACCTTGTGATGGACTTTTCTTCATTGGAAGGAGAATGCTCTACATTTCTATAGTAGCTGCAGAAAAGGCATGGAAACTTTTCTGCAAATACTGTGGACAAATAATTGTGGATTGTGACATAGATAAGATAAGATAATCATATTAATGTCCAACAAATGACCAGAAAAGCAGATCAATGGGACTAAAAGAGTACAACAGTCCAAAGGTACAATGTGACTAAATTATTTTTTAAAGTAACAGAGGTATACTTTCTATATGAGGATGATGGTAGTTTGAAATTCATCTCAAATTTTGTCAAGAGATGGCAATTCCATGGCAAAGGGCTAACTGCATAGGAGCTATGTCTAGATAGAACTTTATCAAGCAAACCAATTAAATGCCTTTGACTTTCTAGAAGTAGAGTTGACAAAAACTCCTATGCAGATGATGTTATATTGTTCCCCTGCTTGTTTGTAGCTCAAATAAAAAGGTTTAATGCCTATGTTGCACTATTGTCCGGAAAGTGAGAACATCTGAAATGTGGGTATGGGAGTCCAGTATGGCTAGAAGCTTTGCCCAAATTTACAGGAAATGGGAGGTTGGCACTGTTACCACCCAGATTAGTGGTCTTGTCAAGGTCCTTCCGAGGTGCTAAGGTGGTACCAGATAGGACGAGTGCCCACTGTCACCTTGGCACAATTCCCCACTCTTTAAGCCCAATTCCTACAAAAGGCGATGGGAGGCTTCCCTATCACAAACAAGAGACTTCACCAAAGCTTAGTAGACCAATGCCTAGTATAAGTGTTCTAAGGTGAAGGAAGGAGTTAATTGTTCAAATACTACTGATATGGAATGGAATAAATTGCAGAAAAATAAAGCAAACCAACAAGTAAAATATCACTCAGACTTTGTAAAATGAGTCAATAAATGAATGAAAAGAGAGTGATAAAAGCCCTTGCCAATTTAGAGAAGATACCCTTGGTTTACCTCTTGGCAAATAGCTATACATGACTTAATTCTTCGTTCTTTTGAATTTTCAGAACTGCAAAATGAACACAAAACATATAAAACAAAAAAAATGGCCTTTTTGAGGCCCCCACAATTGTGAAAACACTCTAGATCAACAGATCTGGGGGTTGGGAAGCTTGGGCATCAAGTTAGCAATGATATCTATGGCCCAGAACTTCAAATCTGCAATTTAATTGCAATTTCCTGCAATCTGGAAATTACTTGCTGAATTTGGGGTTCAAATCTCCCTAGGGCCAAAACCTGGAAATATATTCCAGCAAGATGATAACTTTATAGTGGCTAGAAATCACTTATTCTATCCCAGATATTAAGATATTAACTATGAAAACAAATCTGGAAAATGCAAAGGGTTTTTTATGATAGAAAACTTACTTGGCAGCCCCTTTGGAATGATGTTAGTGCCGGATCTGGTGTAGGCTTTGCTGTAATTATTTCAGATCTGCAAAATCCTCACTATATCCTCGTGAAGTAGGAAATAAATTGCAGAAAACTAGAGAGTGAAATAGACTTGGGTAGAAATAAATCTAGAGGCAAAATCCTAATGATCTACTAGCTATATAAGAATGAAATTCAAGCGCAAGCTAGGAAAATATTTTTTATTTTTTTATTCAAAACAAAAAAATAAAAGAGATTTGTATTTTTTTTAAACAAATTTGGTTGAAGTAGTGAGACTTACCTTGGCCTTACCTTTACCTTCGGAGTGTTAGATTGCAATCACAACCCCTTATAAATTGGCTGCAGACTTTGGACTAGGAATTGGATTCAGAGTTGATGGACTATTGCCCTCAATCTAATCTAGAGTAGTTGTATTGTTTCGGATCTTTTTAGGAAATCTCCTCTCGTAGGATGGTCTCCAACCATCAGATCAACATGGGTGTAAAATGTAATTTCCTCCTTGTTGAAGATACCCCCAATAAGGGTTTGTAACTTTGTCCAACCTTGGATTTGACTCACTTAACACCGCCAAAGGAGATATGAGACGAAAGTTTAGACCTCTCCTTCCACATGACTATGTAGCCCCTCAATGGATTGATTCAATAGCCTTGCAGATAATACCAAAAGACAATGTCTACTCTATGAAGTCTTTTACTCTTTAGCCAAGAAAAAGAAGAATAGAATAATCAACCCATAAATTTGCTCACAAAAAATAAAGTTATATTGAATGGCATGGATGATCTCACAATTCGACAACAATTGAGAGGAGGGCGGGTAGCCTTATATAATTTTTCTTTGTAATGGCTAGTTTAACCATTCCCTCAAAATAATAATACTCTGACTTGTCTTCCACAACCCGAAGACTAAGTCACTTTTACACAATGATTTTTAACATTAAAAAAAATACCCACAAGGGGTTTGACTTGACCAAGAGATGCAACGACTAGTAAAAGAGTCTCGACTGGTTTGAAGAGATGACTGATTAGCTTGGAGTGAGTGTGTAATTGGCTAGCTAAACCCCAACGTATGCTTCCAACGTTCCATATCATTGACCCAACGTTCCAATTATCATGCCACGACTACCTTGGAATGGTGGCTGATTTAATTATTTGTTTGGGCAATGATTAATTAAATGTGAGGGCCGTTTTTTAATTAATTGAGCTCTACGACTCACTTTTCAAACGATCCACTTGGATCCAATGTCCAACGTTCTAATTGTCACGACTTTTTTGAGAGGGCCAATGTAATTTAACAAGGGTTGATTTCACTTTTGCTGCAACGACTATGTAAATGGGGCTGATTTAATAAAGATGAGGACCGAATTGCATTGAGAGAGTGTGTTGGCAGCTATACTGACCCATTGTATCACCTTTCTACCAATGTCTTGCTTGGATGGTGGCTATGCATTTTGTCCACATTCCACTTTGTTTGACCCAACATTTACTTTTTACCCACAACTCTTTTTACCAAGAGGCTATGTAAAGTCCGACTTAATCACTTGCTGCACGACTATCTTGAATTCTATGGCCAGGAAAAATGGCGTGTGTCTTTTATATATGTAACAACTTCTTTAATCAAGTCCTTATTTTCTTTATGACTCACGTCTCTTTGTTTCAAAGTCTAAGAAAGAGTCACCATATAAAACAAAGAAAGGGGTGGCCCCCCTTTCATAACTTATGTAATTTCCCTTTTTAACTATTTAGAAGATAACCTTTATATGCCTTTTTATTTGCCCCTTATCTTGATTTTGCCAAATCCACTTAAACTTCTTTGGGTTGACAAATTCTGGCACATGGGTTTTGTCAAGAACGAGATTTAATTCATCTTCGATACCAGAATTACCTTTGCATGTCAAGGGATGACCATATTCTACCACCTTTGCCCCATAAGTATGCCTCCATTATCCTTCGACAACTGATTTTTGCTTATAAACCTGCTTTTTGCCAAAATTTAGACGTGGCATGTCGAGTACACATCATGACGGTCAATTCAAGTCCTTGTTATATTTTTGGTCCTAGGACCTCATCCATCAGGATTCGTGATCTTCCTCTAAAAATGTGAAAGTTGTGAACTGTGAGATTGCCATGTTGAGAACTGTAAATGAATAATGCACCATGGCCAAGAAGATGCATACAGACTCTAGACACATGACCATGTGGGAAAAGACATAGGTGTGCATAAGACCATGGGTTGGACTAGCCCTACATAGTGTGATCACCCCTATAAAGAACTTGGCTCCCAAAAACCATGTATCCCAATAGATCCACCTCAAGACCTCCAATCCTATCCAGGGCGAAAGCAAATGAGAGTGGGGACTAGAAGGACTGGGCATGGTCAACCACAAAATCCTAGGAGTCCACATACAAAACCATCCACACAACCTACAAGGCTTTAGACTTGCATCTTTCCCGGGCTTACAATGGTCTAGCCAATAAAACCATAGGGTGCCTCCCCAGGAGGTAACAAGGACCAATGATATTATATATTTAAAAACATATAAAAAATCAGAGGTGTTACCACCCAAACCCTTCTTGAGATGAAAGTCCTGTTATGGCACTAGTTGTAGGTTGGGAAAAGCCCAACCCAACCATGGAACAAGTGCTACAACTTTGGGAATCCTACACCCAATGTCACCTCGATGTAGGTCCCACACTTCAAGGTGACTAGGTCATTCTAGGGAGGCGATCCGGGTGACCCTAGGGGGATTGAGATGGAGATGGAGATAGATGGAAGTGAATCCCCTATAGGTCGAGTCTAAATGGAGTGAAGGGTAGGGAGAGATGCCTTGTAAGTCAATTAAAGGTTGCCCCACAAGTATAGTGTTTTTTTGGATGATTGTACCTGCCCAAGACACAAGAAAAACACATCTTGCAACAGTATATGTTAATTGGATCAGCAAGTTAAGCTTGCTGTCCCTAATTTGCAGCAATAGATGACAGTATATATCAGCAAAAAAAAGATACTATAAGCTGCTCAATATGTGCTCAAGATCAAGTAGAAAATGCAAGAGAAAGACTAGCAATTGACTAGCTAAACTCAAGATGAAGAACTAATACTCTTAGCACAAAGATAAGGCTGTTGTAAACACTTGTCTGCAGCAAACTATATCAGCCTTATGGCTGTAACATTCAGTGTATTACAGCAAGAAAATCAACCACTAGAATCCCTTCAAACTTTGCCAAAAAGTGCGATAGGACAAGGAGAGTAAATGTGCAAACTTTGAGCAAAAGCCAATGGTTGATAAGAGAGTTATTAGAGCAAGTATGTTAGGGTTTCTGTAGCCCTAATGGCTGAAGATGCAAATTTGTTACAACAGCAATAAGTAGCCCTTAGATGAGAACGCCCTAGTGGTTGTGAGGTGCCCAAGGCGCAAGGAAAACAATCCACTTAGCAAGAAGCAAAAATGACCGAAATTCACTTTTCCCAATGCAATAATTTATTTCTCCAATGCAACAAATTAATGACTAGTGCCTTTACTATTGGGTTAATGGAGTCACAAGGAGCTTAGAGAAGCTACCTCTTTGGGGGTGTAAGCCCTTTTACTTCCCAAGACAAGTTTTTCTAAGCTAGGGTTTAAGCTAAGAGGGTGTATGCCCTTATACTTCTCTTAGCAAACCCTTAATCAATGAGATGAAGCAATAAAATGGTGAAGACTATGGTCGGGGTGTATGCCCTTATACTTCGCACCTAGCTCCTAGCATAACAATACTTGACTTGAATAAAATGATAGCAAGAGATTAAAAACCATACCAAGATCAAGAGAGATGCTAAGACAATCCACCATAGGAGCTAGAAAATAACCTTCCAAGGCTAGCACATCACTTTTTCCATTAACCATTCTCAAACATAGCCATACACAAGTGCACAAGAGCTAAAAGAGCTAAGGAGGCCAAAAATTTCAGACCAAAGCCTCTCACAAGAGGAGAGTTATGATTCAAAATGAAATCTTATGATCTCTATTTATACAAAAATTAGCCAACATGGTTTGTCCACAAAATAAGGAGTAAAACACAAGATTAGGGGTCAACAACTCTAATCTTGCCCCCTTAACACAATAATATTAAACAATTCACTTAAAATTTCATTCATTATGTAATTATGTACTTAGATCTTTTGGTTATATCATAGTTTCATTTTGTAATTATAGATGTTGTACAATGGTTATTCATTATGTAATTGTTGTTTATAGTATTTTTTCATTGTATATATATGTATGTTTGTGTTGGGTATTGGTGAGCATTTTTGGTTTTGTAGATTCTGAAGTTCTCGTATGCTCTTCTTCCCAAGTGAAGATCAAACACACGTCCCCATATGGAGCCAGATAAAGATGTGGTCGTCCTAATACACACTTGCAAACGTGAGCTAAGTCCTGCTCACTTAGTGTGTCCTTGGAGGCACAATGCCTAGGTTCAAAGCCCACACTGTCACTTTGACTTGAACCTCTTTCGTCTAGGCTCACTCCTTAGGAAGCCAAGGGGGGTAGTCCCTAGTTTCTAGATAAGTTTTAAAGTTAGGTTCTAGGAGTTGATTTTAATTTCTTAAGGTTAGAGGGGATCTATCC
>JZKD02S1672815.1:26258-36511 GCA_000966675.3 Picea glauca
GGGGGGGGGGGGCGCTTCGGCAACACTGCTAGCGCATCTCCTGGTAAGTTTAGATTCACTTTCTGGGCACTTTCATTTTCTGGTGATTTTCCTAGCTCCAGGTCAAGATTTTTGCAAGCACCAAGCTTGTTGACAAGTTAGAAGGTGTGGAAAACTTTTGTGCCTGGAAATACATGATTGCACTCATTCTTGAAGAGAATGACCTTGCCAAATTCATAAAAGAAAATGTACCGGAACTCGAAGAAGATGCAACCAAAACAAAGTACAAGAAGGATATGGTTAGGGCCAAAAGGATCATTGCAAACTCCATTAAAGATCACTTGATCCCTCAAGTATCTTCTAAGAATACTCCAAAAGAGATGTTTGATTCCCTAACCAGAATGTATGAAGGAAAGAACATCAACCGGAAAATGAACTTGAGAACCCAATTCAAGAATACAAAGATACAAAAAGGAGAAACAGTTCAAGACTATTTCTCTAGGGTTCCTCATTTCAAAGAACAATTAGAAGCAATTGGAGACAACTTGGATGAAGATGAACTCATCGTGACAACTCTTAATGGTCTCACAATACCTTGGGATGCCTTCATCCAAACTATCTGTGCCAGAAAGGAGAAACTCCAATTTGACAGTCTTTGGGAAGATTGCGTTCAAGAAGAAGCAAGAGTAGCCAACCGAGAAGTTGTATTATTAAGGGATGAAGACCAAGCCCTAGCTGCTCACACTAAAGGAGGAAAGAAAAGGTCTCACTTCCAAAAGGAGACCCACCCTCATAAGGAATCTCACTCTCCAAAGAGATTCACCCACTTCCATAAAGAATCTCACCCTCCAAGGAGATTCCAAAAATTTCAGAAGGGTCAAAGAAGAGAATGATTTCTCCTCTTATCAATGTTATCATTGTGATAAGATGGGACACATTGCTAAGAATTGTCCTGCCAGAAGAGAAGAATACAAGAAGAGAAATAATAAAAGACATCATGCCCATGCAGTCGAAGATGATGAGCTACCCATGAAGTTGTCTAAAGAATAAATTGAAGATTATGTTTCATTTTTCGCCCTCTCAAGATCTGTGACACCTGGAGAGGATACTTGGCTCATAGACAGTGGTGCCTCTAAGCACATGACAGGTCAGAGAGACATTCTCTCTAGCCTTACAGAAAATAATTTTCCCCGAAAAGTAACACTCGGAGATGTTTACCAGTACCCTATCAAAGGAGTGGGAAGGTGGATGGTTGACCAACGTAATTGATCCACCCACTCTATCCCAACCCTTCCTATATTCATCTTGCGATGTTAAATTTCATCACCAACTAATGGTTTCATTGTGGGAAGGTTTGTTTGATTGTTTGCTTAGATTTGTAGCGTGTGTTGTTTGTTTTCCTTAGTGGACCTTAGGTTGAGTCAGTGTAAATGACGTCAATTCCTAGGTGTACCAATGAAGGAACCCCTTTTCCCAATGAACCTTTCGCCTTTCCATCTTTTGGAAACGTTGGTCCTCCGTGCATTGCCACACTGAATCTTTCGGGACTCACCATCGAGTTACCGATTTGATTCTTCCCCACTACGGTGATCTCGACTTTTCCCAGTGCTTTGAATGCACCCAATGCTTCAGATGTAAGAACACCACCCACAGATCAACCTCATGTCGACCTTTCACCTTCTTCACCCGTCAGGTCTCCTTCCATTTCTCCTTCTTCGCCTAGTGAAAGCTCTAAAGCAAGTAGCCAGGTTGATAAGAAGAAGAAGAAACGGAAGGGGAAGAAGAAGAAGAATCAGAAAGAGACCAAGCCTCCAACTGCATCAGGTCATGTTGGATCTGAGCAACCAGCTACTTTTAATTGTACTAGGAGTGTTGATAAAGTCAAAAAGTCTAAAATGAAGAATCGTAAACCCAAATTCCCTTGCAAGCTTTGTAAGGGTGACGACTTTCTGAGGGATTGCCCTAGTCTCCCCAAGGTCTTAAAAATGTGGTCTTCCACGTCATCGGCCCCTGCTGAACATGCTAGTGACATCCCGTCAACTAGTGACATTAAGGTTGGTAAGAAGAATAGAACTGTCAAATTTCCTTGTATGTTAAGCAAAGGTGATCATTACTCTCACCTTTGCCCTCGTATGGACGAGGCTTCTTATCTTTAGGAAAAGATTCAACTTCCAACTGGTTATCATAAGATCTCTCCCAAACCGTCATTAGTTGATGGATTGGTCAATCTGATTCCATCCCCAGTCAATCCGGTTGATCAGGTGGTCAATTTGGTTTCATCCTCGGTTGAACCACTAACCCAATTAGTTGATCTGATTCCGTCATCGATCAGCCCGACTCTTCATCTGAAAAGTGAAACAGAAATGACTGATCCAGTTTTGTCATCGATCGATCTCACTCCTCCCTTGAAGAGTGCAACCAAAGTGGTTGATCCGGTTCCGTCATCGGTCGATTCCACTCCTCATTTGAAATATTCTAGGTTGCAAAAAGTGGTAAAAACCCCCTTAATCCGGTGTGGGACTTTCGTCAAACACTTTGCAGGCTTCTATATCTAACTGCTGCAGATGAAATTTAAGTGAACAACGGGTTGTTTCTTTGTTTGGTTTGCTGATTGGTTGGTTTTCTAACACCTTATACCTCCCCAATGAAGTGCAGAATATGTTATTCCGACATTAAGTAAAACCCACAAAATTAATGATGAAGACAATCACATTTAAAGGAGCGAAATAATCAAACTCAGACTGTCTTTTATTAAATATCAATGGTTGAGTTCATTGCACACAGAATAGGATAAAGTACCTCTCAAAACTGAAGAAAAATGACTGATATGTGGAGCGTGGGACCTCCAATTACACCCAGCGATGAGAGATATCAGAACGGATCTCACACATTGATAGAAGGGGGACGACTCTAGAGATGTCTTGCGCCTCCAGCTGACAGGAATGTTCCGGCAGTCCAAACTCAGCCTTATATCATTCGCCCATACAAAGTAAAACTGTCCAGCATAGGCCCATACAGCAGCAACTCTTCCCTTGCTCTCCACGCAGCAACTTTGGCAAACTCGCAGCACTTGTAGAGGTAGACACGGCCAGTCAGACATAACACGCAGCCAATAATGGTGATCAGCAAAGACAGCCAACTGAAGGTCACGCTCAGCTAGGGATTCCACGCCTAGGAAGAGGCTCAACTCAACTCCAATGGTCAACACGCAGCAAGACAAGGATGTATGCGCCCAGCTCAAGGAAACACCCCAAACTATCAACTCGTGCCAAAGAGAAAAATGTCACTTTTTATCAAATCTGCAAACAAATTCTTTCTTCAATGAAGATCTTCGAATCACACTACCAATATCTGCAAATGAGAAGCCGGAATGACTTCTCTAATCTCACGGCTAGGGCAGATAGTTTCACTACTGAATCCGAGGTGCCGAAACGGGTCTCTAGCTGAAACCCTCTCGAGCTCTCCAAGCTCTTCTCCCAAATCCAATTTTCGAAATGAATAATCAATAATGCCTTTCCTAAACCCTATCCGTCCTTTTTACTCTTCCCGTTTTTCTTTTTCTCCTTAATATATTTAT
The DNA here is from genome assembly GCA_000966675.3 of Picea glauca. Taxonomy (NCBI): domain Eukaryota; kingdom Viridiplantae; phylum Streptophyta; class Pinopsida; order Pinales; family Pinaceae; genus Picea; species Picea glauca. The sequence goes on from JZKD02S1672815.1 coordinate 29,815, forward strand.
TTAATTAATAAATGGAGAGAAATACCCTCAAAGAGGGGTTTAATATTAATAAACTCACCTTTCCTAAGTTTTCACTTTATAATTCGAAAGTGACTTTACCAATATCATTTCCCTAACTCATCCGTCTAATGGTTTACGGGAAACTGTGTAAACCACCACAGTCTTCTGGTTACCTAAGGAAGATGGGACATTACATCATTCAAAGAGTGAGGTTGTCACTCAGGTCTACCTCATTAATACCGATTCCCCGGACAAGGGGGCACTCCGCCCGTCCTGATGGCACCCCCTTCAAGCAATCAAATGATTTCTATTAATTGGAATCATTTGACAGAACCCTGTCTTCCTTCTTACATGCCTTTCCAAATCATCGTCCAGCTTTGTGATAGGAATATTCCTAACACTATAATAGACGAAGGTGTTTATGTTAGCATCTTATCCGCGAATGCTTAGCAAGATTTTGGTTCCCCGCAGCTTGCGCCCGTGACTCAGAATTTGTTGACCTTTGAAAAAAGAGTTAGTCAACCTTTATGGATCCTTCCTCATTTTTCGATTACTTTGGGAGAAAAAACGGTCTTCGTCAATGTGATAGTAGTTCACGACCCCTTGGAATTTAACCTGCTCCTCGAGCGAGACTATGTGTACGTTATGAGAGCTTTCGTGTCCACTCTCTTTTGAGTGATATGTTTCCCTCACAACGGAAACATAGTAACGATCAACCAGCTTTCATTCATTGACCCTCATTTGAAGGTCAAACATCCGCCTTCCCTGAACAGTCCATACATCCCAGCGATGTTCGCCCCGCCGCAGGTCAATTATGTAATGACCTGCCCCATGCGTTCAACCCCGCACAAGAGGGAATCTCTCCCTTCTCCTGACTTAGATCTGGTAGTTGACATGGTCATCTCTTCGATAGGGCTATTAGAGCCAGATCTCCCTATCCTTATCGAGGTCGTCGACATGTATTCCTTCCAGAGTGTTTTTCTTCCATCTAGCAAAGATCTCTTGGAAGCCATGGTTGACGTTTGTCCCTTGACATGTATTCCTTCTAGAGCATTGTCCTCTTGGAAGCCATGATCAAGGAGAGGTTTTGAGCATAGTTTTGCTTCTCCGTGGAAAGCTCGTTAAAAAATGAGACAGAGGTTTTGAGCATAGTTTTGCTTCTCTGTGGCAAGCTCGTTAAAAAATGAAACAGAGGTCTTGAGCATAGTTTTGCTTCTCCGTGGCAAGCTCGTTAAAAATTGAAACAGAGGTTTTGAGCATACTTTTTCTTCTCTGTGGCAAGCTCGTTAAAAAATGAAACAGAGGTTTTGAGCATAGTTTTGTGTCTCTGTGGCAAGCTCGTTAAAAAATGAAACAGAGGTCTTGAGCACAATTTTTCTTCTCTGTGGCAAGCTCGTTAAAAAATGAAATAGAAGCTACGAGCATAGTTTTCCTCTCTGTAGCAAGCTCTTTAAAAAATGAAAAGAAATCTGGGGATTGAACCCAGAGCCATGAGCATAGTTCTTTTCATGTGTCAAGCTCATTAAAAAATGAAAAAGTCACCTCTCCTATCAAGTCGAGTATTTTCACTAGATCTCGTCGATATCGAGTCAAGTCTTTAGCTAAATCTCGTAGACGTCGAGTCAAGTCTTTCGTTAGGTCTCGTATTTGAACCTTCCTTTCATTTGCCTTTGTCAATTGACCTTTTTTCCTCCATCTGGTACAGAAATCAATGACAATATATGCGTCGACGAATGAAACGAAGCCTGGGGGGACATGTCTCTAGCCTTTGATTATCATTCTAGAGTTAAGTCGCTAGTTTTTCAAACTGGGGACAAAGTACCAACCATCCATGGGTATCCCTCAAAACCTTTGGAAATTATGTTGGGAAATTACAAGCATAGTTTAATTTTGTTTCAAGCTTGTGTAAAAATGAAACCAATTATGAGCTTAGTCTTTGTTCTTTCTCGTGCTCGTAAATACATGAGAATGTGACCGAGTATACTTTTATCACTTTTTCAGACTCCTAGAAGTTATATGAAAAAGGAATCCCCTGGAGTTTTCTTTAAGCTCTTTTCAGACTCTCTAAAACATGAAAAGATTGTTGAGTGATCTTGCTTCCTTTCACACTCGTTAAAAGGTTTAAAGGGCATCTTTCGAGTGATAGTTTATCTCTTTTTCGGCCTCACGAGACTAATTACGAAAAAGGAACACTATAATCAAGCATGATTAGAAGAGTTCTCCCTTGTATTGTTTTACACTTTTTTCGGGCTTGGGAGACTAAATTTACAAAAAAAATCATCCGTGGAGTCACCTTTAAGTTCTTTTTAGAGCCTCTGAACATGAAAAACCACCGAGTTTTCCCTCTCTAGACTTGCTAAACTACACATTGAAGAACCCATATGGGGACAAACCCTTGCTTCTTCTAGTTCGTTAAATAAAGGAAGAGGAACTTACCGAAGGTGAGTTATATCGAGCATGTGTTACCCTCCTCGAGCTCGTTAGATAAAAAAGAGGTACTCGTTTATCTAGGTAGGGGAAAAATTGAAGGAAGTGGGTCAAGTTTTTGGGAATCCTTTATTGCAGCTATTGTCGCCCTTGAACATGGCACATGTTTGCGTCTCCCCTTACAGTTGGGTAATCCTCTTGTCTCTGAGTCGTACCGATTCCATGTGTTGCCATACTTTTTCATCTAGTCGAAGAGTGCTCTTATTGGCGTCACATTAGATTATTGTTACTCGTCGAGTCAATGCTTCCAAGTCAGTTGTCGTGCCTCATCATGTTCAAGGGAAGTTTCACTTCAAACCATCCATCTACAGTATTGTCAGTTTCCATTTCCTATGTCAATCCATACTCATTCGATTCACCATCTTACATCACTTTCCTGTGTCAGTTTTGTGTCGATGATGGCGGATACATCAAGGCCCTCCTTCGACAAGTCTTTTCCTATCGACTTTAGCACATTATCCAGGAATTAGACTTAGAAACCAATTAGTACCTTAGGACCTGCATGCCTCAATGGCAGGCCTCTTCACTTCCGACAGTAGGTTTACATCATTGATCTTCGATCGAATGATTCCACGAATGTTCGACTTCAACTCATTTATTCACATTCGCTGCAATGTATTAGGGTACCTTAGGATTCATTGACATCATTAGTGATTTCCCTCACACTTGTTAACGGTTTACCTCAATGATCGGTAATCAAGTGGTTTCTACCATGTTCGACATCAAATCATCTATTCACATGGCTAGATTCGTACCACATCGGGATTGGGACGAAGACCCTGGGTTGAGCATTCACTCTGTTATCTGTTTTTCCCAGGCTGCGAAGGAGATCATTTGAGCATGATGATATATATATTGTCACATGGATCCACATTGTATTGGTTTGTGGCTATGTTTTATCATCTCGTAGCTCCACTGTGTATTTTTCATTGCTGCGATCAGTTGATGTCATGGAAGAATGGATCCACATTGTATCTCTAGTGGCCATATCCTTAGTCAGTGTTTTTAATGGATCCACAGTGTATTGGTCAGCGGTCGTGCTTTGAGTCATCTCGTATCCAGGAATTAGACTTAGAAACCAATTAGTACCTTGGGACCTACATGCCTCAATGGCAGGCCTCCTCGCTTCCGACAGTAGGTTTACATCATTGACCTTTGATCGAATGATTCCACGAATGTTCAACTTCAACTCATTTATTCACATTCGTTGCAATGTATTAGGGTACCTTGGGATTCATTGACATCATTGGTGATTTCCCTCGCACTTGTTAACGGTTTACCTCAATGATCGGTAATCAAGTGGTTTCTACCATGTTCGACATCAAATCCTCTATTCACGTGGCTAGATTCATGCCACATTGGGATTGGGAAGAAGACCCTGGGTTGAGCGTTCACTCTGTTATCTGTTTTTCCCAAGCTGCGAAGGAGATCATTTGAGCATGATGATATATATACTGTCACATAGATCCACATTGTATTGGTTTGTGGCTATGTTTTATCATCTCGTAGCTCCACTGTGTATATTTCATTGCTACGATCAGTTGATGTCATGGAGGTATGGATCCACATTGTATCTCTAGTGGCCATATCCTTAGTATTTTTTCATGGATCCACAATGTATTGGTCAGTGACCGTGCTTTGAGTCATCTCGTATTCCGAGCATAGGTATGTCTTCCTCGGAGATGGAACATATATTAATATTGTTTGATGGTTGTTTGCAGCTTCTTCCAGGTTCTCCAAATCCACACCCTTGCATTGAAGAATTTTTAAAGTGTTTCAGCCATTAATTTATCTTCTGACCTCACACTTTAGGGGGCAATCTGTTACACATCAAAATGTCACACTTAAGTACCTCGCCCTAAGTGTCACAAGTATCATAAAAGTGTCATATACACCTTGCTAAGTGTTGCATACACCTTAACACCATGAAAGAACATTTGTCACAATCCCTAGTCAATGTGGAGGAGAAATATATCATATGAAGGTCAAAATACTATGTGCACATGAATTATTTATTAATATTCATAAAAAGGAAATTAATTTAGTGTGAAAATCCATCTCAAATTTAGTTTCCTAATCTCAAGGAGAGGTTGAAAATCCCATGGATTGTTGAAATATTTTCTCAAACCAAAATCCTAATTTGGTGGATCTTGAGAGATATTTCCTCCTTAAAATCCTTAAGAGATATTTTCTCCCTAAAATCCTTGAGAGATATTTTCTCCCTAAAAATCTTGGAGATCCCATTTTAGTGGATCTAGTGAATGATCTTCTCCATGGTGGTTAAGCCTCCAAATCCTATATAATGAGAGCTTTCCATGGAGAAGAGGAGAAAGATTAGAGGTATCAAACCTTTGATTCTGGAGGAAAGAGGTAGCAGGGAGAAAATCAACAAAGCATTGTTATTTTGATTGTGGATCTTTCGATCAAGGGTTGGACGAGGAGGACTTGGAGAGGCTGCTGCAACATCATCTGAAGATTGTAAGTTTCCTTTTGAAGTTCTCATTAATATACTTGGCCTATTTCCTTCAAGTATGTGTTTACATGTGATTGTCTATGTTTTTCTTAATCTTCATAGATCGATTGATTTTGTCTAATCCATTAGAATAGGATATAATCGTTTGTTTATTATTGTCCATTGCAGGTACTATTTGGAACTCGCAGATTGGAGCAGCTTGGACAAACATCACATACGAGGTACATCATACTTCTCCTCCTTCTCTCTTTTTCGATGGATAAAATGAATCTATAGGAATGGTAGTGTCCAAATGATCGTTTTTGTCTTGGTTTAGGGGTCAATAATCCAAGGGAAATTTAGTGTGAGAATCCACCTCACATTTGGTTTCCTAATCTCAAGGAGAGGTTGAGAATCCCATGGATTGTTGAGATAATTTCTCAAACCAAAATCTTAATTTGGTGGATCTTGAGAGATATTTTCTCCCTAAAATCCTTGAGAGATATTTTCTCCCTAAAAATCTTGGAGATCCCATTTTACTGGATCTAGTGAGTGATCTTCTCTATGGTGGTTAAGCCTCCAAATCCTATGTAATGAGGGATTTCCATGGAGAAGAGGAGAAAGATTAGAGGTATCAAACCTTTGATTCTGGAGGAAAGAGGTGGCAGGGAGAAAATCAACAAAGCATTGTTATTTTGATTGTGGATCTTTCAAGCAAGGGTTGGACGAGGAGGACTTGGAGAAGTTGTTGCAACATCATCTGAAGATTGTAAGTTTCCTTTTGAAGTTCTCATTAATATACTGGGCCTATTTCCTTCAAGTATGTGTTTAAATGTGTTTGTCTATGCTTGTCTTAATCTTCATAGATCGATTAATTTTGTCTAATCCATTAGAGTAGGAGATAGTCATTTGTTTCTTGTTGTCCATTGCAGGTACTATTTGGAACTCGCGGATTGGAGCAACTTAGAAAAACATCGCATACGAGGCACATCATACTTCTCCTCCTTCTCTCTTTTTCGATGGATAAAATGAATCTATAGGGATGGTAGTGTCCAAATGATTGTTTCTGTCTTGGTTTAGGGGTCAATAATCCAAGGGAAATTTCACCTGTCCACGGGGGAATATTTTCGTAACACCAGGGTCTTAACCACCAAGGTACACAACCAAGGATCAATCCAAGCAATAAACAAAGATTCCCTGGAACACATCCAAGGGCCCTAGAACACATCTAGGGACTTATATCATCAAACTGCTTGGTCCCAGACCAAGAACCCCATGAGTGTACTGGGGGCCCTGTTATCGCACGGTTTGTAGGAAGGGTTTAGATAGCTTGAGTCAAGGCTTAAAACCAGCGTAACAGGAGCTTCCCCACCCACTGTGACCTCGATGGGGGGCTCTTTCTATTTAGGAGGGCTAGTCCAAGGGAGACGTCCCTAAGCAATCTGGGTTAATGAAGGGCTAAAGGGTAATGGACCAAGTCAAAGAAGTTCCCTTTCACAGATTGTTGCCAAAGATGAGATAGTCAAGAAGAATCTTCCACTGAATGGCACCTGTTTGCGAGACAAGACAAATAACTAGAATATGTGCTTGCAGTGGGTTAGTACTTCATAATGTCAATGACTATCCTCTAATATATATGAGCAAATGATCAAATGCAATTATTGATGAAGTCAATGATTGCTAAACAAAGTCAAATGATTGATATCACTTTTTCAACAAAGCATAAGAGATAATAAGCATTCAATGTTCATAATTAAA
>JZKD02S1672815.1:49299-64872 GCA_000966675.3 Picea glauca
GTAATGTTAAAAATTTAAGTAAAAGGATGAAAATGAAAGATAAAGGAGAATGTCACTTTTACTTTAAGAATTTAACATTACCATTAATTACTAGGGTGGGTGGAATTGAGGGGGTCGGCTCCACTTAGAAATCCTTGATGGTGATGATGATGGCTGTTAATTTGCCTCCACAGTGATTGAGGAAGACCACAAACCCTTCTCCTTCCTTCTCCACAAAGAATGATTTAGAAATGACCCAAAAAAAATCAAAAATTGCCCTTATACGCGCGGATTAAAGATGCCCAGCGACTTTTACAGTCGAATCGCGACTTTTAAGGTAAAAGTCGCCGACTTTTACAAAAAGTCGCGACTTTTTAAAATGAGTAAAAGTCGCGACTTTTTCCAGGGTAAAAGTCGGCAGGGGGAAAAAGTCGCGACTTTTTCAATAAGTCGCGAAAAATCGCCGACTTTTACAACACTGGAATAAATAACATACATAACACAAATCTGAATATTACCTTAACTGTAACAAAGAACAAAGGTACCTGATTTGTTGCTGTTACCTTCCTCCAATGTATGCTCAGAAAATGCTTAGAAAATCATATATCAAACCCTCAAGGTAGATCTCCTCATGGGCATGGGAATAAAGCCAAGGACTCTTGGATTAATAGGCAAAAATGAGAACTCAACAAGTTGGAGAAACCCAATCAAAAACACAGTCCAAGCATTAGGGTTGAACTCAAAAAGCATTAGGGTTGAATACAAATCACTGTCCAACCTAAGGCTGGAAAGGCAAGGCCACATTCAGCCCAACTTTAAACACAGGTGCTTTCTTCAAGGTGAGACAAAATACCAGCAGTCCAAAATTATCATCCCTAATGTTTAGTCACAAGGCAAGGGGAAGAACCATCAAAACATCAAGGGCGGCACCAACAGACCAACAAGGGTGGCAGCAGCATACATCAAGGGCGGCACCCGCAGATATCAAGGGAATCAACCAGCAAACATCAACAACCTCAACAATAAGCACAAAAACTGTCACGGCCAGCAAAACTAACCCCACGACAGGAAGAAAAACATCAACAATTCAAAACAGAAAACACACTTAAATTTATGCTAGTAGAGATAGACCAACAACAGGCTGGCACGCATAAGAGAGACTTAAGAAAGACCTTATAAACGTATCCAGAAGAGTCGCAACAAGCCTCGGTCTCAACATCAACTTGGAGGAGGAGATCATCTGAAAAGTGTGTCAAGTGAGGGAGAGGCCACTTATTTAAATAGTTGAGGTAGGTAAGGTAGGGCTAACATATTAGTCCACTTGCCATAGCTTTAGGGTTAGGTTAACCCCTTTAAAATAATAAATAATATTTTACCAATTAAAGACATCAAGTGGTAAAGTCAACAAAATAATAAATTAAATCGAATGAGGAGGGTTTCATAAACATGGTGGCCATCTTTCTTTAGGAGAAAGTAAAGTCCAATAAATAAATTTGAACCAACACATAAACATAAATTTTGGGACGCATAACTCAAGCAAGGGGTTTCAACAATTAACAATAAGACAAAGTCAAAAGTCAAGTTCTTCTTTAATGGCAATTTGTCCACAAGAATCCCACGATACAGATTATAAGCTTTTTATCATCCCAGCATAGGAGAAAGGGCAATGACGTGATCATGCCTTTCTTCTTAACTGCTCCTAGGTCACATGGACCATCCTGGGAGAGAAGAAAGTCACACATCATCTCGGCTTGGTACTTAGACCAAGAATCTACCTGGTCCTAGACCAAGATACCCCAGAACACATCTGACGGCCCTAGATCACAACTAGGGTCTTAACCACCAAGGCACACAACCAAGGATCAATCCAATCGTTGAACAAGGATTCCCTGGAACACATCTAGGGGCCCTAGAACACATCTAGGGACTTATATCATCAAACTGCTTGGTCCCTGACCAAGAATCCCAAAAATACACTAGGGGCCCAACTAGGGTCTTTTTCCATGGCTCTAACTACTTGGCTCAGACCAAGAACCCCAAGATTGTACTGGGGGCCCTAGATCACAACTAGAATCTTTGCCATGCTCCCGGAGAATGGCTCTTGCAGCTGCATTAATGTTAACAGTAAGGGATCGTATAGATACCCTTCATGTTAGGTTTGTTTCAGGTTTGCTTCCTCACATTAAATTTGAGTTGGAACTCTTCTCATCCTCTTCATTGGATCATGCCTTTCAATTAACTTCCAAGATCAAAGCCAAGTTAACTCGGGCTAATCAACTGCCAAGTAATCACCACAACCCTCACATCAAATGATTTTTCTTCCTCTACTCTTTCGACAACCATTAGTTCTACTCTAGTTAACGAGTTCTATTAGCCAAAGGAAGAGGAAACACTACTTACGTGGTATGGGAATTCCAATGATGAATGTTATGCCTTGTAGGCCAAAAGGGGTAGGGATCTCTTTGCATCGTAAGAAAGAATCTTCGACAAGGGGGGCATTTCTTCTCCAAGCCCAACATCAGTGATTGCGCGAGCTCACACTTTGAACAATCCAACCAACACATAGCTTGTATAGACTATGGTATCCTTCACTGGAAAGTGGGTACCATCAACAAGAACAATTTCTTCATAGGAATTGATGGGACTTAGCCCCTAATTTCCTAGTGAACATAGTTCAACTATGTGTTATAATTGTAATTTATACTTCTCACTTTATCTGTTGTATTTTTCCTATCTCATTGGAAATAATTTATTGGTGACTTGATCAAACTTGATTATTCATCTTAGAATTATATATATTTTAATTGTGACCTTCGAAGAGTTAGTCTAAAATTATCACACTCCAACATTATTATACTTCTATAAATATCTAAAACAATATAGAGTATACATAGTGGCAATTTCCTCTTTATTTGCACGCTTATCTCTTGGTTTTTCTATTTGTATGTGAGTATTCTCATCGTTGATTTGTGTGTCCATATCACATACCCCTCTGTTTTTTTGCTAAGAATAATGTCTCTCAAAGTTTTGCCACAAAAATTTGGACCAATTGGGTTTGGTTTTGTTCCAAAAACGATGGTGGGTTTTATGAAGGTCACTTGGACTTGCATCACCTGGGTTCAAAAAATCAAGGTTTCTATTGGTTGTTAGAGACTCCATGAATCTGTTAGATGACATAAAACCTATCCATGTGAAACAGAACCAAGTTTCAGACAAAATTTATTTAAGTCGATAAAATGGAGTTGATCTAGATTGGAAGGTGTTAGCAGGTTGCATTCGCTAATCAATGGGGTCACATAAAAATAAAGTATCTGCGCCAATGGCACATAAATAGATTAAAAAATGGCCTCGATCACTTAGGAATCTCGGCTGGCCATGATTCTATTTCCTTTAGCACATTCAATCTCATAACAATCAGCACAAAAATTATACTCTGAGAATCCTATAACATGCAAATTTGCCATGAAACACAATCAACAAACACAACAAATAGATATTGAAAACCAAGATGTTTTATTAATTCGAAATTATATTTGCCATACATTTTCCCCAAAAACAATTTATAAAAAAAAGTTTGAAAACATAGGAGAATCCATATGTAAGAAGAGTAGTGTGCCTGACCTTCCGATCGGGATCAGGAGCTGCCATTCGTCCTCTAGTTTTATCGGGGAGCACTCGAACAGGCCGTATGGTAGAAGGATCGAGAGGCCTTTCAATGTACTCAACAGCTTGATCGTCTTCTGTAGAAGAAACCACCGACGAGCCAGAAGACGAGGACTTGTCTTCCTCCCTATTGTTGTTGTTCTGTGCCTTGGCCATACGATGCCACTTCCGATTTCCCCATCGGCGAATGCTGTCAACAATGTCTCCTCCCATAATGTCGACCTCTGAAATGCGGTGATCGAATCCTGGTACGAGAAAGACCTGATAGGATGCGCATTTTCGTATTTATAAAGCTTTGAGAAGTTGAGTGGCGCGGTTGCCATTTTTATTGTGTAGAGGAATATCGGCGAAAGGCGATGATCAGCGTTAATGCGAGACGTTCTGTTTATATGCGTGAGTCGGGGTGCTATTATTGTGCAGTGCGCATGGGGTGACACCTGAAATCTAATGAGCTTGTCTTGTCTACTTTTGAATGTAAATGCAGAAGAGGAACACGACGCCTAGGTAGGCCGGGATCAACAAATCACACCCAATTAAGGAGTGGATCCTACAATAGAAATTTATGTGGCTTCGGCAGTATACGGTATATAAGTGATTTGATTAATATATAGAGAGATATTTTGTTTGTTTCAGAGTATACCGTATATAAGTGATTTGATTATTATATAGAGAGATATTTTGTTGGTTTCCGAGGATAAGAAAATCGAAATAAAGTGTATGTGAAGACGTCCTTGCATACTTGACTCCATTTCCACCCTTCTCACTCTCGTTGTTGCAAACTTGCAAACGCTACTAACACGATGTGGGTAACTTCCCATGCCAAGTGTCATTTTAAAGTGATACAAGGTGATATTATATTTCATTTTATTTTAAAATTGTTTGAAAATTTGGTGTGATGTTATGTGGATTTGTATATGCAATAATTGTATGTTTTAATTATAAAGTGGCATATTTTAGGATTAGGATTTAATTTAACATGAATACTCTCTGTTAAACTATTGAGAAAACTCTCCTTTTCTGTAATGGATTTTGATGCGACTCTTACAGACAAACAAAAAATGTAATTCTGCTCATATGTCCATCATGTGTTAAACCATTGACAAAACTTGTCTCTTATGTAATGGATTTTGATGTGACTCCTACAAAAAAATGTAATTATGCTCCTATTTCCATCATGAGCAAGGGGTTTGTGGGTTCTCTAAATTGATTTGGAACCTCAAAACATTGATTTGTTCCCGTTGAATCAATTGGAACCTCAAAACCTTGATACTTGTTGAATTAATTGGAATCAAAAAGTTTTGTTTTATCAGATTCCAACCAATGTATGTAATTGAGAAATGGTTGTTTTGTTTTGTCGACTATTTAGGTGAAATCTTAATAACTAACATTTATTGTAGTCTTGAGAATGCCCCATATTGATTGTTTGTGTGGTTATTTTTTGCTAAGTGAAAAAGATAAGTTTACTTATTAAGTCATAATTTTTTTAGTATGATGTGACACACCAATCTAATTCAAATCACACATATCTAAAATATTCAGAACAGTGTAAAGAAATCCATATGGATAAATAATATATTGAATAAAATATATGAGATATGAATATGAATATGATAGTATGAATACAAATGAGAGTCATATATATACCCATGTAGGGGTGTCATTTCACTAGGAGATGTGTCATTTCATTAGGATGTCATGTATCCTCATTATGTATTAATTATTAATAGTTAATAGTTATTTTTATTATTTTTATTTAATTTATATTTATATCTGTTACATTGTTTCTCCCTTTAGAAATGTTTTGTCCTCAAAGCATAATTATGGAAGGGCTTCGTGTCTTGCTATGGCTTGTGTTGTATTCACATGGTTCTCACTTCTTGATGTTGTTATGGTGGACGACATGAGACGATATGAACTTCTAAGTGTTGAGCATAATTATCGAACTGTAAAAGGATCTGGCCATCCTAATTCGATCATTTCTCGATCATTGCGCTTATGTGATACCCAATACGAATGGTTATTATGAAACTAAATAATGTTGGTATCAATATTCTTCGAAAGATAGGTTAATCGTTTCTATCTTGGGTGATGCTGATACACTAACTGGTTAAGATACATGCTCTTGTGATTGGGATGTCAATAAGGTATCTTTGTAGCATGACTTTTCCTTATTGTACTTGTAGTGTTTTCTTGATTTACTTTCAGGATTTTGTTTTCTTCATGCACTGATGTTACATTGTTAATCGATGAACTTATATTAGTAAGTATACTTGGAATTTTCATCGTTTGTACTCCAACATCTGAGTTGTCCCTACTTCAATTAGATTTGTATCAGTTCCCTTCTCTGCAACTTGGATTTTTACAACTGATGACTTCTTTATTTTGATGGAATCAATCATTGTTTATTTATCAATCAACAATTTATTGTTGGTAAGTTGCTTTAGTGTTTCTTGTTGTAAATTCTTCTCACCTTTTAACTTTTTAATATGTGTGATCAAGTTCTGACTATGATTCTTAAGGCGAGAATTTATTCATATTTATCTGCAACAACCTTCTCAAATTATTTTTCACATTTTATACTACCTTCTTATTGTCTTGAAGGATAATCTTTGAGATATATTTAAGGTCTTCTGATGTTATTGGATCTTAATCCAATTTAGTGTCATGTAACATTATCTTCTTTTTTATATAGGAGAATGTCAAAAACTTCTTCTTCGTGTTTAAAATGAAAGACCCTAGTGTTTCCATCCAGAGTGAACCCAAAAGTGTGTCACCATCATCGCTCAATAAAGATCCAACAATGAATGGTGATACAAAACTATAATCTCCAACATTCAGTTGTAAATTGCTTATGTCATATTGTTTTTCATTCCACAAGCTTATCTTTTCAATTATATTTGACTTGGGAATTGCTAACTGATTAGTGAATTTAGTACTAATATCACTATTACCTTCAATGGGCATAATAGAAATAGTGATTTATTTCTCTCTAAGTGTTCCCTTAACTCTAAGTAACATTGAAGCAAAGTTATTTGAACTTTTAGGAAATGTTCTTTTTTTCTCATTACTAAACTTGATTTTGCTTTCATCAATAATTTACGTTCAAATATACTTTGACTTTAATTAAAAACTTTTTAACTTTTTCACTTTATAAATACAACTTCCAATATATATTTTTCTTCAACTTTAATTAATTATTGAATCTTCCCTTCAATAATTTGGGTCTTTAAAAACCCTTTATTTAGTGGAATACAACTTCCAATGTATATTTCCCTTTAATAATTTGGGTCTTAAAAAAACCCTTTATTTTGAAATTGTTTTAATTAAACCTTGGAACTTTTATACTTTAATGAAAGATAATTTATTATTTCCTTTTCAATATGATATATTTATGACTATTTTTTTTTCTCTTTTGTCTTTTCTTGGGTATCTTTAAAACTCCAAAATATTAATAAAAGAAATTTATTTTTCAATTTTTCAATTGAGTATTTTATTCCTAAATCATATTATAATATAATAATTATTTTACTAGTTTTAAGTAGAGTTGTGATCTTTGATGTACGGATGCGTACAGACGGTACATGTGAAATTCAACGATATGATGTTTTTTAATTATGTAAGGGTCGATTCTTAAGACCAATTTTAATACATCAATCATATCGACCAATTTTAACTTGTGTATGGACATAATTTATTTTTTAATCATACAGTTGTATGGCTACAACAAATAAATGCTTGTACGCCTACAACAAATCGGTGCATGTATTCCTACAACAACTCGATGATTGTACAAATCAAAACAAAGTATGGCAACGTACTAGTATGGACCACCACCTAAATTATTTTGTTGTATGAAAGTTGTGGCACGGTCATACGACGGTTATATAGATCAGCTCAGTCTCTATTATTTTTGTCTTGTATGTATGTACTAAATGAATTCTTTTTCAAATTTGGAGTGAACATATTTTCTTCAACCAAATGTTTGAACAATAAAAGGCCAAGGACCAATACAATTTATAACTTACTTCTTAATATCTGGTTTCTTCAATCTTGCAATAGAATTTTGTTTTTCTTCAATAGAATTTATGGACTTAGCACGACCAAGGCCCTGATTGTGGTCAATGACCTGCAACAAAAAAAATTCTGCTAAAATGGGTGTGGCTAAAAGCCAGCGATTTTGTTGACAAGGGAAACAAACTTGACCAATGGTCTCGTGGCCAAAGGCCAGGATCAAACTAGCTCTTATACCAAATGTGACAGACCAATCTAGTTCAAATCACACACATCCAAAAATTTGAAACAATATAATGAAATCCATATGGATAAATAATATATTGAATAAAATGTATGAGATATGAATATGAATATGATCGTATGAATACAAATGAGGGCCATGTATATACCCACGCAGGGGTGCCCTTTCACTAGGAGATGTGTCCTTTCACTAGGATTCCATGTCTCTTCATTACGTATTAATTATTAATTATTGTTATCATCTATTTATTTATTTTTAAATTTTATATTTATATCGATTACATATGAATATTATACAATATTTTTCACACTAGTCAGGTTTGATATTCAATATTCAAAGATTTCATGTTTAACCCTTCATCTGGGCCTAAAAGACCAATTACAAATTTCACTCGCCAAAAGGTCACATAGATTTGTTGTTTTACTTGATTTACCAAGGAGCCACCTAATACTAACTCCCCTCACTAAGGATCATGCATTGGGTGATGGGTTGCCCTATTTTTCCTTTTTTTCTTATGAATTTCAATTCAACCAAAAAATTAAGTGGACATTGTTCAATTCTTTGATAATAATAACTACAATGCATTATACGGGTCGACCAAATGAATTGGTTCCCTTTCCCAGTTTGAATTATTTAAATCATGTGTATGCTTTGTTCGTATAGTGGAATAGCTAAGCAAGGATATTTGTAATGGCAAGGTCGACTCCTTATCCATATCTATATATATTTCTACACCACCTCCCTCAATGGATGGCACCATATCATTTGTTAATGTTGTAAGATCAAGTACATATGGGTCCACAGATAGAGTCACCAAGTGGTGACTTAGTGCCTAGTCCTTCTATTAGGTGGGTTTTATATTTAGTTATTTTTAATCCGAGAGGTTCTTGCCTTCAAGCAACACATTACCACATACCCATGCTCAAAACAAAGCTTGTGACATAACTCACTATATTCATAGTCGAAACATTGTGCACAATGGTGATGGATGAAATGTTTCTTACCATTGACGAAGGTTTGATCCCCATGCGGGCTCATCCAACCCCTTTAGGTTTCCACGGGGTCACCTGAAGGTAATGGTCAAATGTGCGAGGCTTGCATTACACTCCCCATGCACACATGAGTGATAATGGATTAAATCCCACCCTCTTATCATCTTTAAGGTTCGACACTAATGTTTATTATAACATAATAGTTGCCAAAAAAATTAATGCCAATACTAAACAAAAAATGAGAAGAGTTGAATCAACAGAGTGTGGCTAGGGTTTCCACCCTTGTCACCATGAAATTTTAAGGCCACATCATGCAAACTATAAACACAAGAGAGATTGTTCTGGGAGCTTGAATACACAACAAAGCCACCTCCATGGCCATTGAAAATTGTTGAGAATAGTGTAAGCTTCACACGTTGCCAAAACCATCTCATGTTGTGTCATTAGTGCATCTGGTTAGCATTAATTATGGCTAAGGCCATCATTTATTAATACTATGTTATGGTTAAGGCCAACCTTGTCAAATTTGATATGTAGGCTCAATAACCCTCTTGAGGAGTGCACCCTAATTATCTAAACCTATGCCCCTACTATATAAAACACTCCACTTGAGTTGTGTATAAATAAACAAGTCAAATCTCATTTTTTTATCATTAAGTTGGGCTCTTAACATAAGTGATTTAAACCTATGGGCACTACATCTTTGCCATTCTCTTGTGGTTGGAATATTTTCTCTTTTATGTGAATTTGTGCATCTCATGTGCAACTAACTCATGCTTTGGAATATTTCCCTCTCTAGTGTACTTTTGGTTTATCCCTAGCATGATTCTTTAGTGTTGGTTTTTTCTCTTTTTACTCTAGGTATCAAAATAGGCATGAACCTTTTGTGCTCATTTTGTTGTTGTTTTTTGGGTTTTTATTACTTGTTCATCCTAATATATTGATGATCAAACTTGACATGCAAAAGAAACCCTAACCAGAGGAATATCTAGATTATTTCATTGTGTTTGTTAGCTAGAAAGGTGATTTACTAGGTTGTTTATGCTTGTCTTCTATACTAATTACCAAGATTTTGTTCATAGATTAGTGCTCCCAACATTAAGGTTTACTTGTTGATCTATTTCAACATTTTTCAATAGTTATTTGGAAACTTTTGGTTCTGTATATGTTTTACAGCCATAGTTTGGAGACTTTTGTCTTGTAATGTCACTTTTTATGACTGTGGAACTAGGGTTTCCATATTTGATTTTCAATGACGTATTTTTAGGGACACTTTATCTAGTGGAATTGCATTGAGGGATTTGGAACTAGGGTTTCATCGAAAGTTGAACGAGCATAAATTTGAATGAAGCATCACTAACATAGGGGTTGTGCAATCCATCAAGTTACCATGAATCATTGGATAAGTGGGCAGGCTCATGTTGGATTTTTATCTAATAAATGCATCCCTTCTTAAGGGTTGGGACTTGGTGCAACCCTTCTAATTTAATGAGCCATTTGTAGTTTCACAACTTGAATTAGGTCATACTTAGACATTCATGGCTTAATCTTTGAGACAAGCACATGACTACTTGCAAGATCAACCAAGTAGCACATATTTGATTTATTCTTGATGTGATCTGATGATTTTTTACTATAGGGAAATTTTTCCTAAGGGCTACAAATTTATGGTTTCTTAACAATCTCCTAGAGTTTCCTAGGATTTTCCTAAGGGTTTTCCCTCTCTCAATATCTAGAGATATCTTCTTTTTCATCTTGCAACAATATTTTTTCTTGGGTTGTGAGTTTTTAGCTTTGTCTTATCATACACCATTACATAAACAATACACTACAATTTTCTTGAAAGAGATAATATTATTTCCTTCTAGAGTATTACAAGGGACTCTTTGAAAATTTTACAAATCCTTCTCCTTTGTTGAACCTAATGACCTCATAATGGTGTTTTTCTCTATTCAATGGGGATACTTACATTTGGGCAGATCTTATATAGAAGCACCATATATGCAATATTTGTCATACAAAGGGTTGTGTCTTCAAGTCTTGATTGGCTTATCTCCAAGGGTTTGAAGAACTTGTAGTGATAAAAATTTGCGACATGGATCTTTTAAATGGCATTGCTAACACAATTTTGAATGCTCATTCAACCATACACTTTGTATATGGGTTTGATCTATTGTGCCAAACCCTTAATCATGGTATGACTTCATCAGCTTTTCATTTCAATGTTCTTGGATCAAGCACGTGGGCCTATGTTATGGTATATCATCTATATGATCCTTCTTGTATAGATATTATGGTTGATGGAGTTTCCACTCACAGTCTTCTATGATCATTTCCACTACCTATTTATGAGATTTCTATTATGAATGATTCTCAACCTATTAGAGGGATCTTTTTCTGTTATATTTTTATGTACCTTAAATGGAGACTTCTTCTACAATGTTGCTAAACTTTATGGATGTCCCTTACGATGCACATGTGGTGCTTCATTTTTCTTATTGATCCTTCCCTATTCCAAGATGTGATGATCTCATTATTGATCCCACCACATTTGGAGACATTGTTATGTTCCAGGAGTTGGTAGTTTTCCAATGGTTTCTTCATTTTATTGTGATGTGAGGCATGTCTCTCGATTATTAGAGTTGGTTCATAGTGACATTTGTGGGCCTATGAATGTAATTTTCCCAAGAAGATTTGCTAGGAACTTAAGGGTTTGATTATGATTTGTTTGAACTGTTTGTTTGAATATTTTGCAGGTTGCTTCTCAAAGTTGTGCTAAAGATTTTTTGTTGAGTTTTATAGCATATAAATGATGGACATGGAACAACAATAGATGGAAATGACAACATACAAGAGAGATAATACAAGAGAATAACCAAACAACTTTAGATATGACCTTTATTTAATTAATAAGTTGTCCTCCATACTAGAGATATACATATTTGGAATAATAATAAGAAATATAGAAGCTAAGACTGAAGGTGCCTTCCAGACACAAGTAATGGGAGTTGTGAGTCCTCCTATTCTTCCAATGGTAGCATGCAAGTCTGAACAATATCAATTTCTTTCCCTTCTGAATATTGGCACCCAGATCTGGCTGAGTTGCACACCTCCTTGCTAGGAAACCCCTAAGAATTTCAGATTCTTCTGTTCTGCCCTCCAAACACCTAAATAAGGTTGTAGATCTATAGATCTGGTGATGGGGAACACATAGTGATCTTCTTGCGTCGTTATGAGTGATATATCCCTCCAACTCACTGGATCCACAAGTGACAGTGCACCCTCCTTCAAAAAATTCGTCCCAATGCAATAAGAAATCAATATGGATATAAAACCCCACACAAACTAATGAGATAAAGTGTTATGGTGATGGAAAACCATTCTGGAAAGGGTTTGGCTTTAGATCTACCTCCTCCTAACCAAATCAAACCTTCATTTCTCCAACAATGCGCTTAGTCTGCAGAAAACCCCCCAAACTTGCGATCTATCTTCACAATACCTCTTGCGATGAATCTGAAACTGAGTAGAATGGTGAGGGTGGAATATTTCACCACCTTGGCCAAGCTTGGACCAAGAACAAAGGAATATTTCACCTCCTTCTTGATCTCAAGGGTTTGTTAACTCAAAACCTTCAAAACATTCAAGCTACAGAGCTCAAAGATGCTAAATGAAAATGACATGAATGAGGAGTGAGGTGCCCTCCTCTCTCTTTTATACCTTCATCTTCTAATTTTCATTTGAATTCTAAAGTATTACTTTATTTACTCCTCTAATTCAATTAACCTTTTTAACTTCTTTTACCAAATTCACTTTAATAACATAACCTTTTACTCATTAGTGACCACTTTTGCACCTCTTACCCCCCTTTTTCTCATAAGACTATAATCTAGAGGGGTGACTAGAATACTAAGTATTTCAATATCCTTGTCAAGAAAAAGGGGTAAATTACAGCCTCCCTTGTTGAAAATTGCTTTCCCACAAGCAATCATGAATTGGTTTGTTGTAGAACCTATTCACTCTCCCAAGTGGCATCCTCTACAGGAAATGTTTTCCATTTTATTAAGTATTCATTGATATCCCTATTCCTTAGTTGTTTCGCCCTTACCTCCAAAACCTCCTCTGGAATCAAATCATGTGTCCTTCTTCATCTACTGGAGGTATCTCTTCGTTAGCGACAACATGTTTCCCCAATGCCCTTTTTAGGCATGATACATGGAAGACATTATGGATTTTGCTTCCTTGTGGTAGCTCTAATTCATATGCAACTTCCCCAACCTTCCTTTTCACCCTGTAAGGCCCATAGAAGCGTGGTTTGAGATTCTCAGTGCCATTTTTTTTAATGGATGCATGTCTGTATGGTTGTAGCCTCAAATAGACCAAATCCCCTACCTCAAAAGTACACTCCACTTTGTGCATGTCTGCATATAACTTATGTTGGTTTTGATCCCTTTGCAAATGATCTTTGAGTTATTTAAGAATGTATTGGATTTCTTGTATCCACTCCTTATCCATAGGAGCTCTGTTATCTCCAAACACAATCTCAACAAAAGTGAGGGGATCATTACTATATAAATCTTTGAAAGGAGACATACCAATAGACATGTGGTAAGTGGTGATGTAGCAATATTCACCCAAATATAGCCACTTGACCCACACTTTTTTTTTTCCCTGTCACATAATTTTGGAGGTATCCTTCCACCCACTTGTTTACTATCTCAGTTTGACCATGTATTTGTGGATGGTAGCTAGTGTTGGGGGTTAATTCTGTACCCACTTGTTGAAATAGCTCCCGGCAAAAGATGCTCATGAATATACTATCCCTGTCAGTCATAATCGTTTTGGGTAACCCATGCAACCTGACAACTTCTCTGAAAAATGGATCTTCCACTTTAGATGTGCTAAAGCCTATGGAGATGGATAAAAAGTGAGAAAAGTTGGTCAAACGATCTAGTACCGCAAATATGCAATCCTTACCCTATGCCTTGGGTAGCCCTGTAATGAAATCCATAGATACACTTTTCCACTTATGCTCTGAAATGGGAAGAGGTTGCAATAGACTTGTTGGGTGAGTGTGCTCATCTTTGTTTCATTGGTAAGTGACACACTCCTAGATCTGAAAATGAAGAAGATTTATCTCTTTTAAATTATTTGTAAGTGTTAATTATGTGTGCTTGGGAAAAAGGATCAATTTCCAAACACATAAATCAAAGAGTTTTCACACTTAATATGCACATAATAACCAACAATTAGCAACCAACAGTAAACATTGTTATCGCTCAGTTTGTAGTTTAAGTCAAGTAGCTAAAGGGTAAGGGTCAAACTGGCGTAACAGGATATTCCCCACCCACTGTCACCTCGATGGGGGGCTCTTTCTATTTAGGGTGGCTAAGCCCAAGGGAGACGTCCCAGGCAATCTGGTTTTTTTTGAAAGGAAAAGGCTCAAAGGATTAAGGCTAGTTTCCCCTTCACAGATTACCGCCAAGAAGATAGTCAAATGAAGAAAAACCACAGAAGAGGTACCTTCTTGCGAGACAAAACAATAATGATACTAGTACATGCAATAGTGGTTAATACTTTATTGATCAATGACTATCAATAATTAAGGTACATGGGCATAATTAGCAGTAAATATTGACGAAGTCAATGTTTGCAATAATGACAATAGCATATAATGTTACTTAGTCAATAAGCATTGAAATAATATAAAAATAATCAATCCTTGAATTAAATCAATGCATTAAACATTATTAATTGCTCATATACAAAGGTAGTTGCGTTAACATCCTAAGAATGACGTCAGGCTTCTTTTAGGGTTAGTGTGATAGACAAAGGAGGTCAACGTTTTGCAAATTAACCAATGAAAATCACCAATATATCAATATCTATCACTGGATGACCAAGCCACAATATTTTCTATCAACTAAGAGCTTAATAAAGGCATGACGTCATCATCAATTGCTAGGTTAGTAGACGTTAGGGTTAGTTAGGGTTTCAAGTTTGAGAGTTTTGAAAGATTGTTTTTGCACAACAAGCTCAACGTTGGAAAGAAAAACCAGTGCCTTAGGGTAGTATGGAGTCAAAAGTAAGGGCAAGATCTCGGGAGGATCAAAATCTAAAGACTAGAGAGTTAGGTTCTATGGTGCTGCAATGGCAGGGCCCTAGAATCAAAACCCTAAGGGAAGGAGGCTCATTCCGATGTTGCTTAAGCAAGGCCTCATTTTCCTTCCTCTTTCTTTAAATATTCTTGGCAAAACGGCTAGCTTTAAAACACAAGTCTAAGGGAGAAAAGTGTTGCGGGAGTAAGGCTCTTTAAACCCTAGGAGGTTAAAACCCTAGGTGTAGAATCAACTAGGCCTAGGACGTCTCCTCTCTTCAACTTATATTTAAATACTAACTCAGAAAAAGGATGATTAGTGTAGCAACGACTAGGCTATATCTTCCTTAATCAATGGCTAAAACAAGTTTCTCTAGCATGGGGACATATAGCAAGGACCTACTTGTGTGCTTGATACCTAGGGTTTCAAGATTAAGCAATATAATAGCAGTGCAATAGTAAATGTAAGAAGTTAAACCTACAACCATTCATTCAAGAAGTTTTGCATGAAAAATTTACTTACAAATCATGAAGAATGCTCATCAAACCCTAGTTGTAAACCTTCCAATGAGAGAAACACCATAATATGC
>JZKD02S1672815.1:65506-109282 GCA_000966675.3 Picea glauca
GCCTTGGTGTGGTGACCAGAGCTGACAGTGTTACCCACTGGTATTTTTGCAGAAATGATAAGGCTGGCTCGTGATGAGACCCCCTTTCCCTTGGCCATGCAACCAAAGGTCATTGTCCTGGCGTGGTGACCAGATAATGGCAATGTCATACTGCTAGATACCTATGAACATAATGGGTCGGTTCGTGATGAGACCCCCCATCCTCTTGGTTAGGTCTTGTTTTTTGTTATTTTTCTTAGGGTCCCTTTTGTTTCTTATCGAGAGGCCTTTTATTGCCTTCTCGGGGATCCCTGGGTGAAGCATCTTTATGTTTTATTTCCTATGGATTTTATCTTTTAACAGTTGCTTTTACCCCCTGGGCCTTTAGCCTCTTCTTCCCACAGTACAAAGTGTAACCCTCAGAGGTCATCCTAATGGTCGGACTAGGGGAAAGGGATGGATGTATGGGAGATAAGATGTAAAGTGATAGAATGGTGGGAGCAGACGATGGCTCTGCAAATCCCCCCTGGTGGCTAACCAAAACCCATAAATACAAGCTTTCTAGGGCACCCCATTAATCCCCCCAGCAATGGTCAAGTGGACTAGTATAAGATCCAAGCAGTTATCAGAAATGTAAGGAACCTGATGCATATATAAGAAAGTTATAATGATGAAACATGACACATACCATGATACCTTGGACCAATTACCTCATGGAGCAAGAGTCTTCTCTGATGCAAGTCCAAGCCGATGGTGATGGAAGCTGTTGCTGCTAACAGGACAAGTCTGGCGAAGAAGAAGAAGGATGGGCCCTCCAGGACCATGCTCAGGTCAATCTTGCTCTCGGTACTTCATGTCTAGGACCTGTGGGCCTCGAGACATGATCTCCTAGTTATCCCTAGAAAACGGGGATAACAAACACATAACACAACAAATGATAAAGGAGTTCACCCCTCTCTTGGGCTACAACTCCTGGTCCAACTTCCAATGGATCTTTTATATTATTTGCTCAAAGTGCTAAAAAAAGTGCTTTACAATGCTCAAAATGCCAAATAGATGGCTCCAATGGCTCCAGATCATCCAAAAACCCCTATTTGGGCTCTTTCTGCACCTGGTTTGGCCAAAAAAATGAAGAAGTTACACCTCGTGGAAGTTTTCTCCTTCAAGCTTAAATTACCTACTCACCAAATTGCACCCTTTGTGTGACTAACCTGACCCCTATCTATTTTTCGTGCCAAAACCTATCACACACAACAATCCCACAAAATGAACGAAATTGTAGGATCGTTTGCCCCGGCCCCCAATCCCCGGTGGAGAACCTGGTCATATGGCCCCATGTGGCCAACGACCTAACTGTTGGCACGCGTCGTTGGTTAGCTCCTTTGGGCTTGGCGCATGGTCATGTGGTAACAATTCATGTGACCGGGGGCTTAACTCCAAGTGCTAACCCTTTTTCCACGCCAACAATTATATTGTTGCGGTTGTATAGTATGTTATGGACCGAGGGTTGGGGATAAGCCCCGATCCTTTTCTCCATCGTCCAAACTTTAGTTGCAACTTAAATAAGTTTAAACAAGTATACAATTAAGCACTAACATGTGGGTGGGATGGTAGCCTGACCCTTTCCAAGTCATTACCCCCGCTCGGAGGTCACGGGTTTGGCTCCTATATAGTTACAAAAAAAATTCCATATGCAAAATAAACTGGGGTGCTACGTGGCACCTCTCCATTCACTGGAGAGAGGACACGTGTCCTCTTATAACTGGTCCACGTGCCTGCCAACCAGAACATGCCACGTCAGCATGTATGACCATTCCACATGTCAGAGTTGTACCATGCCACATCAACATTGTACGATCACAGTTAGCTACCATGTCAACACTGTACGAACTATACAGACTACACAGTCAGCAAAATTTTGCATGTTTGGAAAAATGGACAGAACGCGATATCTCACTCATATGACATCTTTTTGGACCCATTCAAGTTGTGTTGGGATCATGAGGATGAGGCCTACACACGTGTTTGTTTTGAAGTAATTCCGAGCACTTTGATTTTTGAGCAAAATTTGATCCCCTGGATCACTCATCTCCATTGGGAAGCTTTTGGACCTCCAAAAGACTACTTTTAGTCAATCTGAAGATGAGGGTATAGTTCTGTCACCTTTCCAACCTCAATCCACTTGGCCTTGCTTGGATTTTTTCTTTTAAGACCAACAAGAAACTTGTCATGTCTTGTCTTGTACTTGGTTTGGCTCTTTTCCAACTGTTCTTGTAACATTTGATGCACCAACTAACTTTGTTCAATGAACTTCTTTGCTCTATAAATGTCATAATGACCATCAATAGAAACATCTTTCCCAAAGATATAATATAAAGGAGATTTTGGCAAATAGCCAAAACATTCTTCAAATGGAGGTGTTTGAGTCAATGAACGCTTCGCCTGGTTATAAGCATGTTGAAAGTAGTGTAGATGCCCATCCCAAAACTTAGGATGCTTACTTTGCAAACTAGCCACCGTCTTTCCTACACCAAAATGGCCAACAACAAGAGAAGAATGTTATTTCCTTATCATGTTGACTCTTTCACCCTGTGAAAAACATAGCTTGCCAAGATATAAAAGTTTACCATGCACATAGGAATCCAATTCCTCAATTTGGTTAGTACGACACAAAGTTACATAAACATCTTTGAAATCGGCATCTAAAGCATATTGTTCAACATAGCTCTCATGCATGATAGGATTATGCTTAAAAATAACTGAAGCACTAACAATAGGCCTAGTAAGCATTTCATCAACTTTGTCATAAATGTCTTTCATATACCTTATCACCAAGTGGAATACATAGCTTGTCAAGGCATGCAATGGAGCTTTCTTTGATTTCAAATCTTTCTTCCATGTGTCTCCTTCAACAATCACATTCGTAGTCGTGTTCAAGGCTCTAAAATCTACCCACATACACCATATACAATCTTCCTCTGGTACCAAAAAAATTGGTGACCTGCATGGCGATGTGATTGGTTTGATGACCCCTTTGTCAAGCAACTCTTGGGCTTGATTTTGGATTTCAACATTCTCCATGACTGACATTCCGCACATGTCTATGTTTGGAAGATGACCATCTTGTTGGAATATAATATCATGTTGGATACCCCTTTTAGGAGGCAATCCCCTTGGTTCCTGAAACATCTCAACATTTTCGTTAACAACCTCATATAGATCAGATTGAAACTTTGCATCACATCCTTGTAAAACTTCTTCTTCGTCATTGTCTTTGGGTTTAATCATCAAAAGTACAAGGTTTTAACTAGCATTGACTAATCTCTTCATTTTTCCAACATTTGTAAGTGACAAATTCATCTTCTTTGTATGTGCTCTAACAATGTACTCAATTCCATTTTTGAACAAATGATATTTGTTCTCATGTCGATGAAAGATGGCTCTCCTATCATATAAATATGGGCTTCCCAACACAATACCACAAATATCCAATGGAATAACATCAAGCTCTACCTAATCTATATAGTTTGCAGTGATGGCAAATCTAAGTTTACACCTTCTTGTCACATGCAATTTGGCATTGTCACATATCCATTCTTGCGGGTAAGGTTTAGGATGTGGAGTAGTTTCCAAATTTAATTTCTTGACAATGTATTCAGAAATGAGGTTTGCTTGAGATCCCGTATCAAATAGAGTATCTATCTTGGTATGTTTTGAAATTACCCTTATGTGAAAAATCTCTATTCTTTTTTTGTCATGTTTAGTTTCATTGAGGCTACTACTAATTGAAGAACTAGTACTTGCAATAGAATCCTTACCTTGAAAACCCATGGTTGTGATTTTTGTTTTATCTTTTGAATTAGATCCTAAATATTTTTGTACAGTTGCAACAATGTTTGGTTTCTCTTTGTTGTTGAACTTTTTGGGTCTCTTTTCAGGATGAAATTTCCAAGAATGGTCTTCATCATGGCCATCCTTTGAACAATGTTTACATGAGAGTTTCTCTCTCTATTTCTTGATTGAAGTATTTTTCTTTCCATTTCCTTCAAACTTCCTCTTTCCCTTGTCTCCATTATTAAAAGACTTCTTGCTTCCCTCTTGAGGATCATTCCTTCCTCTTGCCTCTAAATGAGTTTCATGTACACAAACTTCATCTAGATTTGAAGGGTTAAACATAGGTATTGTATGCCTCAAGTAGCTATGCAAACCCCCAATGTATTTGAGTAAAGTTTCTTGTCTATACCCAAAACCAAATCTCTTCTCCTAAATTCTTGAGTGAAGCTTTGCACATCTTTCCCTTTAGCTTGCCTAAAGTTTTTCCAATCCATAATAGCTTTCTGCATGTATGCTAATCGATAAAATTTCCTTTTAATTGCAACAATAAAATCATTCCAAGAGGATAAAACTTTACCATGTTTCTTCATGTACTCTTGAGTTTTGGCTTCCCACCAAATGAATGTTGCACTGTACAATCTTAAAGAATCAAGTTGAATCTTTGTTTCATCATCTTGGATTCTTTGTATACTGTTATCCCCCACTTTTAGAGATAACTAGGAGATCATGTCTCGAGGCCCATAGGTCCTAGACATGAAGTACCGAGAGCCGGATCGACTTTAGCATGGCCCTGGAGGGCCCATCTTTTCTTCCTTTAAGCGCCTCTACCTTACCAACAACATCAACATCCATCACCATAGGCTTGGTCTTGTGTCAAATATGGTTCTTGCTCCATGAGGTAATTAGTCCGGGTATCATGGTATGTGTTACTATGATCCTCAAAACCTTTGAATATGTGCATTTAATTCCTTTTGTTTCTAACAAATGCTTGGATCGTATGCTTGCCCACTAGACCATGTCTGGGGGGAATGACAGGATGCCCTAGTAAGCCTGTGTTCATAGGTTCTGGTTTTCCACTGGGGGGATTTCTAAAAACCCATCCTCTGCTCCTGTCATAGCACCACTTTTTCATATTGCTTCTCGCTCACCTATCCCATTACACTTGTCCGAGCACTGGGTTGACCTATCATTTGAGGATTGCACCTTACCTAGTGGGAAGAAAGGGCTAAAGGCCCAGAAGGTAAAAACAAGATGGAAAAAGATAAAAGCCTTAAAATAAAACCTCGAGATGCTTCGCCCAAGGATCCCCAAGAAAGCAATAAAAGGCTTCTTAGCAAGAAACAAGAGCGACCCGTAAAAATAAAAAAACAAGACCTAGTCAGAGGATAGGGGGTCTCATCACGAGTTAGCCTATTAGGTCCATGGGTACCTAACAGTATGACAAAGCCACCAGATGGTTACCACGCCAGGTTAGTGACCCTTGGTTTCACGACCAAGGGAAAGGGGGTCTCATCACGAGCCAACCTTCTCATTTCTATGAAAGTACTTGTGGGTAACACTGTCACCACTACTCACCATGCCAAGGTAGTGCCCCCTGATTAGCCTCTTGAATAAAAAGCAATAAAGGATAAATAATAACAAATAAAGAATAAAGAATAAAAGGCATGAATGGGCTTGGAAAAAATTGCATCCAGGACAGGTGCAGCTTGCCTTCTACAAAGGCATACACAGGTAAGTATTTGCACCCTCTCCTCTCACTGCGCTCACTTGCCTTGACACCCTTATCCACATCACCCACTTACATGGCTCAGACGAGGTCTCTTCCAGAAAATTTCCTCTTCCAGTGGACACTAGCCCAATAGGATGCCTTGTCACTTTCCCTAAACTTATATTGCAGGCTTGTATAATGTCTTTGAGATTTTAACTGAGGTAATAGGGGTTTTATGCACATGTTTAATAATATTGATGATGAGATGTGATTGACATTGCTATGATCCATGTGACTTATGAGCCCATGGAGGGCGTAGCTGTTGATGTGCAGGATCATGCCTGACAGACAGGTACCATATTGGACTAGTACACATGGGGAGATGATCAGTTTAGACCTCCATGGGGCTGAAGAGCCCACTAGATGGATGTTGAGACCCCAACAGGGGGTAGAGACTGGACATAGGAGTTTACACAGGAGAGAAGAAGGACGTCTTGTAGAGGCACCCCGACAGATCTTGACCTAGGGGGGTTGTGCCCTTTTGAGTGGAACATTGGCCTTGGAAGGCCTAGGACGTCACCCTTCATGACCATGATGTCACCTAGCAGCATGGACACTTTGGGAGACAGCTGGGGCAGTTTTGGCACATCTTGCAAGTTGGAGAAGCCCAAGGAGGGCTAATGTTTTGCTCCAGGATGTTGCATTTTCCCTAGAAGGGGCTAATGTCACCCTAAAAGGGGCATGACGTCTCTCTTTAGCTTGATTAGGGTTTAATTTTTAGCATTTAATGTAAAACAATATGATTTTTGGTATTTTGGCCTTGCCGGCCTTTTTTATGACCTAAAAGTGAAATTAGGTCATGGTACTGTATAAATTGAGGGTTTTTACCTTCATTTTTTCATTAGTGAGGTCTGAAATTTGCGCTACACTTGGAGTTCTTGGCTGAAATAGTGAGGCGCACTTGTTGAAGGAAGTCTTTGATTGGCCTTTTTGGCATTTGTCTTGGTAGAAGGTGTTACAACTAGGGTTTTCTACTTCATTGCTTGGTTGAATGTAAGTAAATTTCTGCAAAACTTCTTAATTGAATAGTTGTAGTGTTGTTCTCTTGCATTTATTGTTATAAATTTTTTGATTAAACCCTAGGTGACAAGCACACATTGTAGGTCCTTGTCTCATGTCCCCGTCAAGATTTTAAGCCATTTTTGAAGTGAGATAGAGCCTAGACTTAGCTTCACTCTATTCTTCCTCTTCCATGCTAGCCATTTTACATTTTTAAAGCTAAGAAGGAGAAAATGCATCAAGGTCTAGTTCCCCTACACCCTGATGAGCATATTTTTCCCTAGGGTTTGTTGGTAAAGCCTTGCCATAGCAACATGTTTCCTGCAAAACCTCTTGCGTTTGTTTTATGCAACCTTTTGAGCTAGCTATTTTTGCCATTGAGCTAAGGAAGGAGGAGAGAGGACTGAGGCCTAGTTCCCCTATACCAAAGTGAGCCTCTCTCCCCTAGGGTTTTGTCCTTGAGGCCTTGCCATAGCAACACTTCAAGGCTTAACCCTCCCATCCTTAGTCTTATTATTATCTTTGATCCTTCAGCTCCTACGTCCTCCTTTTGACTCCATTTACCCTAGGAACACACTGATCTAAGGCCTAGTGTGTGAGTATTATGATCAAAACAACTTTTACTACTTTGAACAAAACCCTAACTAGTCTAACCCTAGCCTAAGACTAAACCTACTAACTAATTGTTGTTATCATCCTTTTTCTATTAACATCATTGTGCAGCTATCGTTTTACTTGTGAGCAATTGAATGGTTGTTTAAGGCATTATTTAAATGAAGTGTTGATTGTTACATTGAATGCGAGGTTCCTTTAGCATTTATTGAAGAAGCAATATTGTGCATCGTTGTTATTTTATAAACATTGACTTCATCAATATTCATTGTTCAATTGCTTATATATCACATAGTCATTGATTATATGAAGTACTAGCCAAGCAAGTAAGTTTACATATATCTATTTCGTGTTGCTTTGTCTCAGGCAGGTGCATCTTTATTTTTTTGGGTTGCGGTTCTCTTTATTGGTTGTTAATCAGACTATCTTCTCGGTGATGACTTGTGAAGGTGGGATTTACCTTCTATCTTACAATCCTTTGCCTTCTCAAAACCTTAGGTCACAAGGGATGTCTCCCCCGGGCCTTACCTCCCTAAACATAAAGAACCTTCCTATCGAGGTGACATTGAGTGGGATTGGTTTAGTTACACCAGTTTGCCTCTTTACATCTATCTTTTATCCTAACTACAAACTGTGCGATAATATTTTGGCGCCGTTATCAGGGAACACTGAGTCAAACCTTCCTCAAAGATGACAATTTTCAGTAAGACTTGCCTCTAGAGTCTTTATCTTACAAGCTTACCTCACGACTCCACCTTGGGTGTTTTCCCTTATCCTTTTGATATTTTCAAGCAAATTATCTGGCGACTCCAGTAATGACGACCCATGGCAAACGTCAATACTTACCTCTTTCTATTGTGGTAACTGTCACCCCTACGAACCCTATTCCTAATATAAGTTCTCCCAAATGGTC
The DNA here is from genome assembly GCA_000966675.3 of Picea glauca. Taxonomy (NCBI): domain Eukaryota; kingdom Viridiplantae; phylum Streptophyta; class Pinopsida; order Pinales; family Pinaceae; genus Picea; species Picea glauca. The sequence goes on from JZKD02S1672815.1 coordinate 73,612, forward strand.
TTGCCAAGAAACCCTGCCTTGTTTTGACTTAACTAATATTCAACGTGGATTCCATGACCTACCCAAGGGAATCGAGTCTTGGTTACCAAACTTCTCAGGAGAGGGGGTATCTTCTAGTAACTCGTATTGGACCCAATTTTGTGAAAGTTTTGAGTTTCATCAAACCTTTCAAGAGCACCTTGACATCTTTATGAGGATTTTTCACAAGCTCTCTTATTGGGAAATCCAAGACTTGGATTGATTCTTACTCGAAAGGAGGCATAAAAACTCCTGAAGAACTTGAAATTTATTTTAAAATAAGGTGGTGCAACCAAGAACACACACAACCCTTATACTCTCAATATATTGATGTTTGCAAAGGTTCCAGTGAGAGCATTAGGGATTTTAATGATAGGTTCAATCTTCTCCTTAAGAATCTCCGACCTAACCTAAACTCAGAGGAAGTTGTCCTCCAAAACTACTTGAACTCATTGGAAGGAATCTTATAGTTTACCCTCAAGGATCGGTCACCCTCAAACCTAGAAGAAGTGCAAGACTTTTCTTACCAGATTGAGAGGAACCTTGAGTTCAAAGACTAAATCCATCAGGTTAGCTTCTCACACAATAAAAACCCTTACGAATCTTATGGTGAAGACATCACAGGAACTGAACTTAAGATCCCATAAATCCTTGAAGTGAGACCCATACCCCCGAAAAAGAAATGGAGATTTTCTCATACCAACGTTCAGGATGTTCTTCATTGGGGACCTCCCACCAGAGTAGAAACTTTTCAAGACATTTTCCCACACCAGAATGGAGAATTTGAAGCTTCCTTACCACAAATGTATGAGCATGAAATTCTTGAAGAAGTTCCTCTTTTTGTCCACCAAGTAGATAACCTTAGATCAAAATGTGGTGAGCCCACACCTTTCTATGTCACGCTCCAGGTCAATAACTCCCTCCTCCATAATTGTGTTTTTCACACAGATGGTGCAACTAACATTATGACTGAGGAAATCATGCACCAATTGGGTTTAAGCCTTTCACAACCAAATGCCAAAGGGTGTTTTTCAAAAGGATTTATGAAGGACTTATAAGTTGCCTTCGACTTTTGTCCTAGTGCCCCCTTCTATATAGATGTGATAGTGGTAGATGCCCTAAAAAATTGGGGTATCATTCTCCACAAGGACCTCATAAAGCACTTAGCTAGAAGTTTTCAAGACCAAGAGTCTAAAGAAATCATCCCTCACCCCGAAGGAGGATTCTTCACCCTCCACATAGAACCCCTTGTAGGGTCCTTAGTTGAAACCCTTTATGAGATGAGCGACCAACTCCTGTGTATTAACAACGACATCGATAATTGGTTTGTTCAAGGAGGAAATTCAGGAATCGACACTATCGAATAACCTAAAGGAATTTGGACCTTAGAATTTGATGGATCCCACTCAAGCTCTGGATCAGGTCTTGGAATTGTCTTGACAACCCCTTCCCGAGAGGCCTTCTACTATTCTTAAAGGCTAGAATATCATTGCACAAACAACATCGTTGAGTATGAAGCTTTGATCCTAGGCCTCAACTTAGTAATTGACAAAGGTGTCACGTACTTAAAGGTGAAAGGTGATTCAGACCTCATAGTATCATAGGTTTTGATAAAATTGGCTACAAAGAATGAGAAGATGAAAAAGTATCGAGACTTTGCACAATCCCTTTCAAAATCCTTCAAGATAGTTTCAATTGAAGCCATTCCTCGGGAAAAAAACTATGTGGCAGATGCCTTGGCCATCTCCGCTTCCACCCTACAACCTTGTGATGGTCTTCTTCGTGACTTATGAAAAATGGAATTCCTCTTTAGACCTTCTATCCCTGATAACTTGGAGCATTGGCAAGTTTTTGAAGATGATGACTAGATCATCAGGTTTATGGAGAACAACAAAGAGTTCACCGATTCACAAATAAACTTTCTGGCTGACTCCATGAACTTGGAGGTTATAAAGCTTCAAAACAACACCTTGCCCAAGGGTTGCATCCCTTTGGAAAATCTCTTTGACAGACATGATGTTTTCAAAAGAAAAGGGGCTAGAAAATAAGCAGATGAGACCCTAGAGTTTAATATTGGTACGGAAATAGACCCGAGGATGGTTAAAATAGGGAAAGGAACCACTGAGAAGGAAAGGTTGGAAATATTAGCCCCCATTAGAGAATTCAAAGATACTTTTGCATGGAACTATGATGAATTAAAAGCCTATAGGGGAGATGTCATCCAACACGCCATACCCCTGGTTGAAGGAGCCAAACCTTTCTGACAAAAGCTAAGACATACCAACCTGAAGTTAGCAAGTCAAATACAGAAGCAAATCCAGAAGATGGTTGACGTTGGTATCATAGCCCCTCCCAGATATTCTTCTTGGATGTCAAATTTGGTAGTTGTCCAAAAGAAGACTGGGGACATACGCCTATGTGTTGATTTCCACAACCTTAACCAGTTATCTTTGAAGGAAAACTACCCCCTCCCTAACATGGAACATTTGCTTCAAAGGGTTACAGGGGCAGGGATGATGTCCACATTGGATGGGTTTTCCGAATACAACCAAGTCTTTCTCAACATAGAAGACCAGCTTAAAACGACATTTACTACGCCATGGGTAACCTTTATGTACTTAAGAATGTCATTTGGTCTTATGAACACCGGTGCTACCTTCCAGAGAGAAATGGACTTTGCCTTTAGGGATCTTATACAAAAAATCATAGAAATTTACCAGGATGATCTCACGGTTGTATCAAAGGATAGGAAATACCACCTTTCACACCTCAAGATTGTTTTCGAGCAATGTAGGAAGTATGGTATCTCTCTAAACCCCAAGAATAATGTTTTTTATATCAACGAGGGAAAATGTTTGGGTCACGTGGATTCAAAGGGGGGGGTCTCCATAGATCCTAAGAGGGTCCAATCAATAAAATATGTCTGTCCCCCAATCAACAAAAAGTCCTTACAATCCTTTTTCGGAAAGATCAATTTCATTCAAAGATTTGTTCCAAACTTTGTCAAAAGGATAAAACCCATGAGTGCTTTGCTAAAAAAGGATGTTGCCTTCAGATGGGATGATAAAGCTATCAAATATTTTGAGGATATAAAGGATGGCATCTCCCAAGCCCCTGTCTTGATTAGCCCTGATTATTCATGAGATTTCATAATATTCTCGTTTGCCTCCCAGGATACCATAACAGGTGTTTTAATGCAAAAGGATGTTGATGATTATGAACACCCCATAACTTTAATGAGCAAGGTCCTTAGAGACTCATAATTGAATTACTCCATTACTGAGAAGTAAGCATATGCCTTGGTGAAGTCTGTCAAGCACTTTAGAAACTAGATCGACTACAATAAAATTAAGGCTTATGTCCCATACCCGACAGTAAAAGATGTTCTATCGCAATAGAATTGCATGGGCACTAGGGGAAAGTGGGTTTCCAAAATCCAAGAATATGACTTAGAAATAAAACCCACCAAAATAATAAAGGGACAAGGTTTGGCCCATATGATAACCGAGAGCAACGAAGAAGCCATACATATGGGGGAGAGTGAACAAATAAATGTAGTGGTCAGTGAACTAGAGCATGATGAGTGGTACTTTGATTTCGTCTATTACCTTAAGAAATTGTCTTGCCTCGATCACCTAGTAGATTACAAAAGAAGGGCTTTGAGACTGAAGGCTATGAAATATTGCTTGACCGAAGATGGCATAGGTTGGAAAAATCCTGATGGGGTGCTCCTTAGATGTGTTAACCAGGAAGAAGCAAATAAATTATTTGAGCAATTGCACTTTGGATACTGTGGTGGGCATTTCGCAGCTCATACTACTGCCCATAAGATTTTGAGGGCTGGGTATTATTGGCCAACACTCTTTTCCGACAATCACCGACACGTACAATCTTGTCAGTCTTGCAAGTACTTCTCTGGTAAACCAAAAATCCCAGCACAACCTCTAAAACCCGTAGTAGTGGAAGCACCTTTTCAGCAGTGGGGTTTATATTTCATTGGGGAGTTTAAACATAATTCAAGCAATGGCTACCGATGGATCCTAACAACCACAGACTATTTTACTAGATGGGTTGAGTCCATCCCAACAAAGAAAGCCACCGAGGAAGTAGTCATGAACTTTTTGGAAGACTAGATCATAACTAGGTTCGACGTCCCTTCCAAAATTACTACAGACAATGCCAAAGCTTTTAGCTCACATGCACTAGTAGAATTTTGCTTCAAATATGGCATTGTCCTATCCCATTCCTCCAACTACTATCCACAAGGGAATGGATTAGCAAAATCTAGCAATAAAAACCTTATGAATATTATCAAAAAGGTTGTGGGGGAAAATAAGAAATCTTGGGATAGAAAAATTAAGTATGCAGTCTGGGCAGACCGAATATTAACAAAGACCTCAACAGGAAAGACTCCTTTTGAGTTAGTATATGAACTAGAAGCAAAACTTCCCGTGAACCTCAAAATTCCCATCCTTCATTTTTTCTAAACAATATGCTATATATGCGGAAGCAATCCAAGGGAAAATCAACCAACTGATAGAGTTAGATGAAACTAGAAGAAATGCCCTTGGTCAGATGGAAAGAAACCAGGAGAAGATAAAGAACACTTTTGATCACAAAGCAAAGGAAAGAAACTTCACTGAAGGAGATCTTGTACTGCTATGGATAAAAGAAAGGAGAAACCTAGTATGCACAAAAAATTGGATAGTTTATGGATAGGTCCTTATAAAATCACGAGTCATGCAGGTACAAATGCTTTCAACCTGGGCACCATGCAGGGAGAGGCCCTGAGGCTACCAGTGAACGCTTTACACATCAAGCGTTACTATCCACCAACAACATGACAGGTAAGCGCAAGTGAGTAGGTAGGCATTTTTTGCATTCATGTATTATACCATTTGCATTGCATGTTAGTTTTCTTTCACATTCACACTTATGATTGCTTTATTTCAGTCTTATATATATATGTTGGGGTGGTTTTACCACCCCATCCGATTACTGATATTTCCATTGAGATCAAGCAGGTAAACAGGTTATGCCAAAGATGTTGAGGTTCTCATGCACTCTATGGTGAGCACATGTCCCCGAGTTGGAGCCAGATGTTATCCCCCACTTTTAGGGATAACTAGGAGATCATGTCTCAAGGTCCATAGGTCCTAGACATGGAGTACCAAGAGCCAGATCGACTTTAGCATGGCCCTGGAGGGACCATATTTTCTCCCTTTCAGCACCTTTACCTTACCAGAAGCAACAACATCCATGATCATAGGTTTGGTCTTGTGTCAAATATGGTTCTTTCTCCATGAGGTAATGAGTTCGAGTATCATGGTATGTGTCACTTTGATCCTTAAAACCTTTGAATATGTGCATTTGATTCCTTTTGTTTCTAACAAAATCTTGGATCTTATGCTTGCCTACTTGACCATGTATGGGGGGAATGAAAGGATGCCCTAGTAAGCATGTGTCTGTAGGTTATGGTTTTCACTGGGGGGATTTCTAAAAATCCATCATCTGCTCCTGTCATAGCACCACTTTTTCATCTTTCTTCCCTCTCACCTATCCCATTACACTTGTCCGGGCACTGGATTGACCTATCATTTGAGGATTGCACCTTACCTAGTGGGAAGAAGGGGCTAAAGGCCCAGAAGGTAAAAGAAAGCTGGCAAAAGATAAAAGCCTTCGAATAAAACCTCGAGATGCTTTTCCCAAGGATCCCCGAGAAAGAAAAAAAAGGATTCTCAACAAGAAACAAGAGGGACCCGTAAAAATAATAAAACAAGACCTAGTCAAAGGATATGGGGTCTCATCACGAGCTAGCCTATTAGGTCCATGGGTACCTAGCAGTATGAAATTACCACCAGTTCGTTACCATGCCAGGGTAGTGACCCTTAGTTGCACGACCAAGGGAAAGGGGGTCTCATCACGAGCCAACCTTCTCATTTCTATGAAAATACATGTGGGTAACGTTGTCACCACTGGTCACCACGCCAAGGTAGTGTCCCCTGATTAGCCTCTTGAATAAAAATCAATAAACAATAAAGAATAAAGAATAAAAGGCATGAATGTGCTTGGAAAAAATTGCATCCAGGACAGGTGCAACTCGCCTTCTACAAAGGCACCCACAGGTAAAGATTTGCACCGTCTCCTCTCACTACGCCCACTTGCCTGGACATCCCTTATCCACATCACCCACTTACATGGCTTAGATGAGGTCTCTTTCGGAAACTTTCCTCTTCTAGTGGACACTAGCCCAATAGGACGCCATGTCACTTTCCCCAAACTTATATTGCAGGCTTGTATAATGTCTTTGAGATTTTAACTGAGGTAATAGGGGTTTTATGCACATGTTTAATAATATTGATGACGAGATGTGATTGACATTGCTATGATCCCCGTGACTTATGAGCCCATGGAGGGTGTAGTTGTTGATGTGCAGGATCATGCCCGACGAACAGGTACCATATTGGACCAGTACACATGGGGAGATGATCAGTTCGGACCTCCATGGGGCTGAAGAGCCCACCATATGGATGTTGAGACCCCAACAGGGGGCAGAGACCAGACAGAGGGGTTCACACAGGAGAGAAGAAGGACGTCTTGTAGAGACACCCCGACAGAGATTGACATAGGGGGGTTGTGCCCTTTTGAGTGGAACGTTGGCCTTGGAAGTCCTAGGACGTCACCCTTCATGACCATGGCATAACCTAGTAGCATGGATGCTTTGGGAGACAACTAGGGTTGTTTTGGCACGTGTGGTAGGTTGGAGAAGCCTAAGGAGGGCTAACATTTTGCTCTAGGATGTTGCATTTGCCATAGAAGGGGCTAACGTCACCCTAAAAGGGGAACAACGTCTCTCTTTAGCTTGATTAGGGTTTAATTTTTAGCATTTAATGTAAAACAATATGATTTTTGGTATTTTGGCCTTGTCGGCCTTTTTATGACCTAAAAGTGAAATTAGGTCATGGTACTGTATAAATTGAGGGTTTTTACCTTCATTTTTTCATCATCTCTCACTCACTCATTAGTGAGGTCTGAAATTTGCGCTACACTTGGAGTTCTTGGCTGAAATAGTGAGGCACAGTTGTGGAAGGAAGTCTTTTATTCACATTTTTGGTATTTGTCTTGGTGGAAGGTGTTACAACTAGGGTTTGCTACTTCATTTCTTGGTTGAATGTAAGTAAATTTCTGCAAAACTTCTTAATTGAATGGTTGTAGTATTGTTCTCTTGCATTTCTTGTTATAGAATTGTTTATTAAACCCTAGGTGACAAGCAAACATTGTAGGTCCTTGTCTCATGTCCCAGTCAATATTTTAAGCCATTTTTGAAGTGAGATAGAGCCTAGCCTTAACTACACTCTATTCTTCCTCTTCCATGCTAGTCATTTTACATTTTTAAAGCTAAGAAGGAGAAAAATCATCAAGGCCTAGTTACTCTACACCCTCATGAGCCGATTTTTCCCTAGGGTTTGTTTGTAAAGCCTTGACATAGCAACACGTTGCCTGCAAAACCTCTTGTCTTTGTTTTATGCAACCTTTTGAGCTAGCCATTTTTTCCATTGAGCTAAGAAAGGAGGAGAGAGCATTGAGGCCTAGTTCCCCTATACCAAAGTGAGCCTCTCTCCCCTAGGGCTTTGTCCTTGAGGCCTTGCCATAGCAACACTTCAAGGCCTAACCCTCCCGTCCTTAGTCTTATTATTATCTTTGATCCTTCAGCTCCTGCGTCCTCCTTTTGACTCCATTTACCCTAGGAACGCACTAATCTAAGGCCTAGCATGTGAGTACTGTGATCAAAACAACTTTTACTACTTTGAACAAAACCCTAGCCTAATACTAACCCTACTAACTAATTGTTGTCATCATCCTTTTGTTATTAACATCATTGTGCAGCTATCGTTTAACTTGTGAGAAATTGAATGGTTGTTTAAGGCATTATTTAAATGAAGTGTTGACTGTTACATTGAATGCCACATTCCTTTAGCATTTATTGAAGAAGTAGTATTGTGCATCGTTGTTATTTTATAAACATTGAGTTCGTCAATATTCATTGTTTAATTGCTTATATATCAGATAGTCATTGATTATATGGAGTTCTAACCAAACGAGTAAGCTTGCATATATCTATTTCTTGTTGCTTTGTCTTGGGTAGGTGCATCTCTATTTTTTTGGGTTGTACTTCTCTTTATTGGCTGTTAGTCGGACTATTTTCTTGGTGGTAACTTGTGAAGGGGGAATTTACCTTTTATTTTACAATCCTTTGCCTTCTCAAAACCCCAGGTCACCGGGGACGTCTCCCTTGGGCCTTACCTCCCTAAATAGAAAGAACCTTCCTATCGAGGTGACATTGGGTGGGATTGGTTCAGTTACACCAGTTTGCCTCTTTACATCTATCTTTTGTCCTAACTACAAACTGTGCGATAACATATCCTACAATACACTTCAATTTGACAAATCCAGTTATCCAATTTCTCAGCATTTACCTCTCCATTGTACATTGGCAATTCAAACTTAATATCAATCTTTAGAAAAGGAGTTTGTAAAGGAGTTTTACCATGTTCTTTTGGAGAATTTGGAGGTGGTTGTGAAATGGTGGAAGAGGTGGAAGATGGAGGTGGAGGAGGTGGAGAATCACCATTCCCTCCATTTCCCTTTGGAGTTTTATCACCACTGTCTCCATTGCCCTTTGGAGGGTTGGAGATTTCACCTTGCAATCTTGCATTTCTTTGTTCAAACAAAAATTTCGCCATCTCAGTCATATCATAGAAATCTTTTCTAAAAGTTTCCTCCTTTGAAGAAAGAGTTCCATGACTCTCCTCATGAGCCATACTTGGTGAATATCTCCTTGAAGCTTAAGGTGATTTGATAGTTCTCCTTCTTGACAGTTGAGAACTTGTCTCTACAAGTTTACCTTATCCTCTTGTGAGCTTCAACCTTGTAAGCATCAGAAAACAAAACACTTGCAAACAATCAAGTCTTCAAAAACCTATGCTCTAATACCAACTTGATCTGAAAATGAAGAAGACTTGTCTCTTTTAAATTATTTGTAAGTGTTAATTATGTGTGCTTGGGAAAAAGGATCAATTAGCAAACACACAAATCAAAGAGTTTTTACACTTAATATGCACATATTAGCCAACAACTAACATCCAACAGTAAACACATAACACAACAAATGATAAAGGAGTTCATCCCTCTCTTGGGATACATCTCCTGGTCCAGCTTCCAATGGATCGTTTATATTATTTTCTCAAAGTGCTAAAAATAGTGCTTTATAGTGCTCAAAATGCCAAATAGATGGCTCCAATGGCTCCATAACATCCAAAAACCCCTATCTAGGCTCTTTCTGCACCTGGTTTGGACAAAAAATGAAGAAGTTACACCTCCTGGAAGTTTTACCCTTCAAGCTTGGTGTACCTGATCGCCAAATTGCACCCTCTGTGTGACTAACCTGGCCTTTGTGTGCTTTTCGTGCCAAAACTCAGCACACGCAACAATCCCGCAAAATGGGCGTAATTGTAGGACCATTTTCACCGGCCCCCAATCTTCGATGGAGAACCTGGTCATATGGCCCCATGTGGCCAACAACCTAATTGTTCGCGTGCGTCGTCGGCTAGCTCCTTTGGGCTTGGCTCGTGGTCATGTGGTAACAATTCATGTGATCGGAGGATTAACTCCAAGTGCTAACCCTTTTTCCACGCTAACGATTATATTGTTACGGTTGTATAGTATGCTATGGACCAGGGGTTGGGGCTAAGCCCCAACCCTTTTCTTCGTCGTCCAAACCTTAGTTGCAACTTAAATAAGTTTAAACAAGCATATGGTTAAGCATTGACATTTGCATGGGATGGTAGCTTGGCCCTTCCCAAGTCGTTATCCCCGCCCAGAGGTCGCGGGTTCGACTCCTGAAGAGTTACAAAAAAATTTCCACATGTAATATAAACTGGGGTGCCACATGGCAGCCCCTAGCCATGCCACATAGCACCTTTCCATTCACTAGAGAGAGGACACGTGTCCTCCAATAAATGGTCCACGTGCCTGCCAACCAGAACATGCAACGTCATCCTGTATGACCATGCCACGTGTCAGAGTTGTACCATGCCATGCCATCCTGTATGAACATGCCATGTGTCGGAGCTGTACCATGCCATGTCAACATTGTATGGTTGTACGGAATGTACATTCAACTTCCACGTTAGCACTGTACGGGTTGCACAGTCAGCAAAATTTTGCCTGTTTGGAAAAATAGACAGAACACAATATCACACTCATATAATGCATGTTTGGACCTGTTCAAGTTGCATTGGGATCGTGAGGATGAGGCCTATGCACGTGTATGTTTTGAATCAATTCCGAGCACTTTGATTTTTGAGAAAAATTTGATCCCCTGGATCACTCCTTGATGTGGTGCATGATATCTCCCTTGAGACCTTTCCAAGAAAACATTTCTCTTATCTATCTATATGCTTTAAGCAATCCTTGATGCCCTACTAATGATGAATCATGAAATGCCTGAAGCACCATTTTCTTGAACAAGGATTGAAGAACCAAATAGATCATCCCCTTATAATATATGATGTCATCTACAATCCTATACCTATCATCCTATAATTGTCCATCCATCAAATCACATGAAAAATTATTTTTGGAGTACTCTACCAATAAATGAGACTTCCAATCAACTAATATCTCTGACATGGAGTAGGCCAAGGGTCTCCTAGATAAGGCATCCACTACAACATTGTTTTTTCCCTTGACATATTCTATGTCAAAGTTATAAGCTTGAATCTTACTCACCCACTTTTTTTTGTGTCTCATTAAGGTACTTCTGCTCTAGAAAATACTTGAGGCTATTGTGATATTTCCTAACCAAAATTTTTACTCCAACCAGATATTCCCTGAACTTGGCCAATGCATGTATTATGGATGACATTTCCTTATCATAAATGGTGTACAACACATTAGGCCCTCTTAGTTTGCAGCTCTCTTAGGCAATGGGATGTCTATTTTGCATGAGAACAACTCAAATACCTACACCTGATGTGTCACACTCCAAAATGAATGGCTGAGAAAACTCTGGCAAGGACAATACAGGACAAGTGCTCGTCACCTTCTTCATTTTTTCAAATGTCAATTGTGCCTCATCACTCCACTTAAATGCACCATTCTTAAATCAATTAAAGGTGTGCATGATTTGTAGAATCCCTTAACAGACCTCTTGTAATAATTGTAAATACTAATAAATCCATTGAGCTCTTATTGAGATCAATTCCTTCTTCCGAAATTTCCTTTCCCTTTCTTTTTTCCCAACTTCCTTTTTTCCATTTCTTTTCCCTCTTCTATACCTACCCTTATTCCCCTTTTATTTTTTCCTTCTTCTATCCCTTTCTAGTTACCACACTTAGTCATATTTCAAAAATTGATGGGTTTGCAGGTTGATGGGTTTTCATTTCCATTCAAGTTCCTATGTCATGAGTCCGACTGACCACCTTGTTATAATATATTTAACCATTTTTTGCAACTTCGCAGGTTCACGGATTGAAGCCTTCATCTTCCAAGTTTCGCGATCTCCACTTTTCACCCAAAGGTCCATGATCTACATTATGATTGTCAGAATTGTCGTAGGTACCCAGCCCCTAAGTATTTCATTTTTGTTGCATACAAGTCCGACCGACCACTTTGCAACACTTAGATTATTTTTTATCATTCACAACCTCAGGTTTGCGGGTTTCTGGGATGGAGGGTTCATGAAAAACTCCATATTCAAAATTGTTATAGTCCATCCCCGCCATCTTTGTGTTTTTCCCAATATGCGTTAAGTATGGTTTAATAATAATAATTGATCATGCAGGCTCCAAAAATATTGTCATTAATAGTGAAGGGCTAGAGGAGATTTCTCATTAAATTGCATTAAAACACTATTTTCCAAAGGTTATATTATTGTGATCTCTCTGAAAAATTCATTTCAAGTTATTATCCAGCTGAAAGAATACTCTCATCAACCTATGGCAACAACAACTAGATAGTAGTTCTGTGGTGATACTCTAAATATTTTTGGTCGTGAAGACCAAAACTTTCAATGGTCCAGAGCATATTGATATTACTCCTCTCCTCTTGCATATAAATATGTAATCTTGGCATATGGAATTGCTTGCGGAAGATGTGTTCCCGAGGTCTTTGATTGTAAAGATCTTGTTGCATGGTATGTGGAGAAGTACATGTCAAGCCAAAGGATTATACAACTCCAAGGTCATTCTCTATTTTCCCTTACACCGCAAGTCTTTTGTAGGATGTTGAAGCTCCCAAAGCCGACGCTTACCTTCAAAGGGGAAGACTGCAGAGATTTCTTGAAGAGACAAAACAATGGCCTTGACCTCTTGCCTAAATATTTGGAGAATCCTGCGTCTATTCCAGAAGACATAACCAAGATTCAGGTCGACTCTTTTAAAAACCTCTTTCGAGAAATCGCTTGGTTGTTTACCAGGCTGACAGGTCAAGAAAACATTTCTACCATTTCTCACATGATTCTTTATATTTTATATTTTACAGTAAAAGAAGAAGACATCTTTGACTGGGGAAAATTGATTTCTATCGAAATCTCGTCCCTATTTTTTTTGTTTTGTAAGTAAGTAATATTATATAAAAGGGCCTTCAAAAAACTAGACCATAAGTACAAAAATTAATAACATCCAGATTGTAGTTACTGAACTGCTCCAAAGGGAGAAAACGGTTCAGCCAACTGGGTAAGTCTAGCAACTGAGTTCTTACCAGTCTTAAAAAACACAAAGCTGAGCTGACTAAGATGCTACTAGAGGAGAAACTATTAAGAAATAACAGACCCCTTGAGGGGTTAGACAACTGGCGAGTAGTTTGGCACATACTCTGGCAGATAACCTGGCCACGACTCCTCTTCAACAGGTGTCCCTCGATTTTCCCAATGCATGTCATCGCCCATGGTGCACTTGTCCTTGTTGGAAGCTGTCTCGGTGTCTCCCGACGGAATGTGCACTTGCTGACCGGTGGCTATGACCGCTTCCATGACCTCCTGCGGAGCTGGCTCTGCAACGACCTCTTCCACACCCTGCATCCTGAGATTCCCGTCATCGCTTGCTGAGGATGGCGCTCCTTCTGAAGCTGTGCCTGCTGGGTAGGTGGGAGAGGCATATTGGAAGGTGGAAAGAAGTTGGAGGAGGGTTGAGATTCTCCCGTCCATAAGCTGTAACCTAAAGTGAAGGTCCTCCACTCCCTGACGAAGTTCGAAAACCAAGTCATAGAGGATGGTGAAGTTTTCTTGCCACTGCAAATCCGGCTTGGAGTTAGAGGATGTCGACGCCTTGTTTCGGGCGGCCCGATCATGAGATGGCATCCCCATGGGCGATTTTGAAGAACCAGTAACCAGCGCGAGGGGAGGAATGGAGTTCCTGGAGGTTGAAGGAGCGGTGAGGTGGTGTAGGGACGGGCTCGACATGGTTTCAATTAAGGCTAGACACTCGAAGCGGGGGACAGGTGCGGTGGAGGAATTGAGAAATGCTACCTCAAGCAGTAAGAGCGGCGAGGAGAGTGTTGAAAGCGAACCATGAGGAGAAGTCGAAGCATGAGGCCGAGGAGGATGCCAAGGAAAACCCCTTCGTGGTCTTCCTCGTTGTCGTGACATGGTTTGGCACAGTAAGTAGGAATGACGTTCCAGGCCAAAGGGGAGAACTTGGAGCAGGCCAGAAGTCACGGACACCACGAGCAAGAAATCAGAACCAGGCCAGGGCGGAGGAGTACTGGAGTGGGAACCCGGGAGAGGGATAGTAACACAAACAGACGGAGAGGTCATTGCACCATGCATAATAGAGGTTGGAAGAGCCCAAGTAAATGCCGCTGCAATTGACGTTAAGGCCATTTAATGCGGGATGGAGTCGACAGTTGTTGGCACGAGCCAGTCACATGGCTTGCTGCCTAGGTGGCTCCTCTTCTCTCCCTCTGTGCGCCAGGTGGTCGTCACTAGCACCCCATCCGGGGGAAATCTCGTCCCTGTTAATGCACTACAAAAAGGATAAAAAATTATTTATGGCATCATATCTGATATTCATTGTAGTGTATTGTTGTCAATTCTCAAAATTGACCATAAGTAAGAGGGTGAATTGTGAAACAGATGTGGTTACTTTCTGGTATCAGGCATTATGGAGACATAAGACCCCTTTATATTTTTATGAAGTCTATAATGATTTTGTTTCAGCCTTCAAGAGGTTGTTATTGGGAAAGAATACTTCAAGGATATCTTACCAGGCTAACAAATTTCGAGAGAAAAGAGGAACGATAGAGCAAATGGAGAATCAATGTCATAAGGATGTTATGTTCCAAATAAAATCCTTATTTTCTCCCGTATCATGTATCTGATAAATTATTCATTACAAAGGTGGCAAGACAATACATTTTCTGGCTACATTTTTTCCACGAAAAAAGGAAAAAGAAATCCATCCCCTTGCCATGGAAGATTGGATATTTCATATTCAGAAACATAAATAAAATTGATGAGTTTGCAAATCACTTCAACAATCTAAATCTAAAGTATGCTGAAAAAATAAAGGGGTTTGATCCTAACAAAATCTTTGTGGAACATATGTTGTCAGTAGGATTCAACAACTTGTTTGTTCATACTATCTTGAATGAAGAAGAAGATAACACCCAAAGCACTCCTGTACACAATGATGTCGACTTAGAAACAATACTCAGTACTAACGAGTTTTATAAGAAAAAAGGAAAGGGTCCCAGTGAAAGGAGTGCCGAGTCTCCATTTGTTACTCCCAAAACTACCACATTCTGGAGCAATGCTCCAATGGCTCACCCAATTAGGAAGATTGCCAATAGTATTTCAAGTGGCGGAGGAGAGAAGAATCCCACCCCTGGAAAAATCGAGAGCTCACATAAGCTCCCTGTTAGAAAAAAAAGAGAAGAATGTAGTGCAAGAGGAAGAAGACAATCTCATAGAAAATGACATCAATAGCTTCTCTCTTGAATATATGGAGCTTGAGGTAGATATTGAGAAAATGTTTCCCACAATTGATCAGCCGAGATATATGGCCCAACAAAATTCATCATTAGAGATCGTTGCAAATGAGACCTTCAATGAAGAAGAGTCATTTACTTTCCAAAGTGTTGTTTTTGATAAGGAATCTAAAAAATTGATTGTAGAAAGAGGTGATCAGAAAAATAAAAAAGGGAAAATCTCGTTGAGAGGTTGACCTGAAATATATGCAGTCGTCCCAAATCTCTAAAATTCATAGAGCAACCAAGGATTCTCTTGAAGATTCTATTGATGGTCTGGAAGCAGAAAATACTAAGTTAAAAGAAAGGATCAAAGAGTTGGAAAATGACTTAATGCCTCTTCCAATCCTTGCAAGTCCTTTGTCAATGGTCAAACCAACCACACCCGCCATTAAATTGAAAGGATATTCAAGTCTACTCACAACGGTCCAGAGTTATGTAGAAAAGAATATTAAGAAGAGAATGTCACTAATAACAGAAGCGTGGGAAGTATCAAAAAATATTGTTACTTTTGGCTCAAGGGCACACACTTTTCATGAATATTTGCAAGCTGATTTGAAGAACAAAGAAGGTTTTTACACTGATGTTTTTTTAGCATTTGGAATTAAAATCTCAAACATGACAGAACTAAGAAGAAGAGAGGAAGACCTACCTTCCCCAAGTCGAATAAAATAGCTAAATGCTTGCTGGAAGGAAAAGATTAAGAATTTGAGTAACAATGTTCAAGCATGCAGTGAAGCCATACTAAAAAAGGAAGAACTATTCAGAAGACTCATGCAGATATACCTAGTAGGAGGTACTGACAAGGTACAAGACCCTAAATTAATTCTCAACTCAATATTTCTAACAAAGCAATAATTTGACGAACAAGTTGAGACATTTAAGGGGTTATCAACTGAAATTTTTTATAGCATAATTGAATATAATGAAGAAGAAATAAACAATTGGCTAGTGGATTATTATTTGAAAAACCAATATATTGAGGAAGCGATACATGGTATTTCACTTGACTTAAGAGATTTGGAAGGTGAATTATTCAACATTAAAATCAGACATGAGATAAATGTCGCACCAATGAAAAACTACATTGAAGATTGGTTCAAAAAATAAATTGATAATTAACCAACGAAGGGAAAGAAACAGTTGAGACGGTTCCTGTAACTATCAATGAAGACAATAAAAGGATATCAACAAGAAAGTAACAGAGAGAGAGAGACCATCATAGTAATTTTATACTGATCACACCTTTCTTTCTTTATCATTTCTTTCATCCAGTTACTCCGCTTATTTGACTAGAAAGGTTTAACTGAAGTCTGATAACTTCTCCCTGTCTTCTTTTCAGATCTTGCTACTCCGTTGTCGCTCGCCATCCTCCTTCTCCATCTTACTTCTTGTTTATATTTTCTTTATGGTCCGAGAGATCCCCAATCCCAGTCCTAAGGACAAACACATTTAAATTTCAAGGCTTTGTAACATACTATATATCTTTCAGAAATCCCAAGAGAACTATTTTGGGATCAGTTTTGATTGTACTTTATAACTCTGAGTTTTGAATATAAAGTATTTGAGATTGATATATCATTATCTTTATTTGATCTCCCAATGTGTTTACTCTATTAAAGTTCTCTTATGCGTGCAAACCATCTTCTTTTATTTTATGTGATCATAAATCTTTAGTTTAACTATGATGGATGTGAGAGAATTTTGTTTATCTTTTTCAAATATATGATGTGTGCAGCTCCTAATCATCTCTCAGGAAATCCTTTTTGAAAATAAAAATCTTTTATTTTACTGTAATTTTTATCTTTCTTTGAATATCACACCGGACTTTCGCAGAGTCCTACATTACTCTCCAAATTTAGAATCCCAATAAACTCTTTAAATTAAAGAGGAGTACCACCTCTATAAAAATGCAAAGGGATTTTTATCCTTGTGAGGTTGTCATTTCAGTCCTAACAGATTCAAGCGTCAACATTTTTGGTGACCATACTGGGGAATGAATTGCAATTTGAAATTTGGTTTAACATCTTTTGGAAAATACATGACTTTTCCCTAGGCTGATCAGCCACACCTGGAAATTGGATTGAATAATCAATGAAGCATCTTACATCAACTATATAATCCAGTAATAACGACAACCGAGACCTGGGAATAATTAGAAAGGTCCTGAAAGATCTTATCCCGAGAAGAAGAAAGAGAAATCTTTCGGAGATAGAGGAGAGATGAGGGACAAGACCAAAGAAACCTAAGGCTAGCTAGAGAAACACAAGGACAAGGTCGGGATTGAAGCTGGACGAATACAAGGGACTTGTTACTAGAAGTAAACAAAAGCAACTATGTATTTTAACAAGTGGAAATCATATTCCTGGAAAATCTCCGGACATGGCAGAAAGAAATGAAAAACCGCGAGAAGAACCACAAAGAGAACCTCATGAAGAAAGATAAGGAGGTGGAAAGACAAGGAGGTAGAAGAGGTGTTGCAAGAAATCAAGAATACCAAAGAAGAATAAGAGATTCCCCTTTAAATCTTCTAGGTGAGCAACATGACCTCCCTATTCTCCCTAAGGGTACCTTGAAGGATTTTTTTGGAGATGGAAAAATCGATGCCAAAAGACACCTTAACTTATTTCTTGACGTTTGTGATTTTCATCATGTTGAGTATGACAATGTGATGGTAAGGTTATTTCTTCAAACCTTATCAGGAAGAGCTTATGAATGGTATATGACATTACCCAGTAGGTCAATTGGCTCCTTTAATGACCTCAAGGCCATGTTCCTAACTATGTTCGCCCCTCCAGTTGCATATCATACCCTTCTCATCGATTTCACCCAAATTGGTTTGAGGAAGAATGAGAGAATATGAGATTTTAATCTCAGGTTAAATAAAACCTTGAGTAAGATTCCAGAAGATAAAATATGAATGACCCAATCATACTCGGTTGTTATAAGAATGTGATGCCCCCAAATGTAAAATATGCTATCAGAACATCCCATATGGATACCTTGGAGGAAGCAATGATTAAAGCCACTGAGATAGAATAAATTATAATTGAGATGAGTGTCGACCCCAAAATTATCCTGGGAAAAGTACAAAGGCAACTGGGAGGTTTAAGTATTGATAATCAAGGAGCCTCTAGCTCAAGAAAGAACAAATAACTGAATTCAAGATTGACCCAAAATCAAACAATTAGAGGAGGATTTTTCAAAGGAACCATACCTTATGTGAAGGTAGACCTTGTTGTGGCACAAGAAACCAATAAAAGAATTGAAATTGCACAAATGAATAGAACTATCAGACACATGAATAACGAGATAACCAGACTAAAAAGGGGGGACAATTATGTATCAAATTCGAGAATGCTAGTCCAAGAGCAAAGAAGGAACCCTCCCCAAGAAAACAGAGTCAGGTTTGAAAAAATTGATAATCCGCAAAGGCCAAGGGTTCCCAGGAAACCAACCCCCAATGCAGTTGTTCTGGATGATGTATATGATGAGAAAATGGTTGAGCAAGAGAACTATTATTTACTTGATGAAAGTTCTGAAACTATACAGATGGACGAATACAAGACATCCATGTATATATTTGAAGAAGGTGACAATGAACTTGACTCACAGGAGAATGTTTCTCAGACACGAGCATTTGTAAATAAATCCAAGAATAAAAATGATTCAGAAAAAGAAAATGAAAAGGAAAAAATGAGTGAGAAAAACCCAAATGAGAATGTGACGAATAGTGTTAGAAGCAAGAAGCAACACTTGATGTCAAACCCCACCCAGATGAAACACAATGTCGTAGAGGACTTGAGTAAACTAAGGATAACTCTTCCTTTTACAAAAGTGGTGAAGATTCCCCAACATAGGGAAAATATTTTGAGATTGTTGGATGATCCATCTGGAAAAATGGAAGTTGTTGTGACAAGTATGAAACAAAGCTAGAAAAAATCAACCGTCAAGTTGAGAGGTAAAATCCTGCCCTTTTATATCTCAATTGAAAATCATAATGTTGCACTTCATAATTGTTTAGTTGATACTGATGCGACCATCAATATTATGCCACTAGCGGTCATGGAGGCATTGGGCATGAAGTGTACCAAATATTACGAGACTGGTGAAAGTATATATGTAATTGATTCCAGACAAGTGCCACCTTATGGAGAAATCAAGTAATTTTATGCTTGCATCACGTCAACTCCCCATATTATCACAATTTTCAATATTATTGTGGTAGACATTCCTCTTGCATATGGAGTTGTTTTAGGAAGAGATTGGTCGTCTATGATCAGGGGATACATAATGAATGATGGAAGTTTCATAGTGGTACCAGGTAAAGAAGGAACAATGATTAAGGTTCCCCATGAACCCAAGAGACCCTTCTCTTTCAAAAAGAAGGATAATGAATTAATGGGAGATTATATAGATGTTGGGATCAGAAATTATGCTATCCTAGACATGGAACACATTGAAATCTTGGAGAAAATTCAATATATGGAGAATCAAGAGGATCCGTTTGAAGGTTATTGGAGGATGTCATTCGATGGAGCTTGTTCAATTTCTGGGAGTGGAGTTGGAATTTTCCTTGTAAGCCCAGGAAAGATTGTGCATCCACATGCTATCAGACTTGAATTTGCATGTACCAATAATGAGGCAGAATATGAAGCTTTAATTCAAGGAATGATTCTTGCACAAGAAATGAATATAGAACATCTAATTGTGACTGGCGACTCATAATTGGTAATAAATCAAATTACCCAGAGATATAAAATAAAAGAGGAAAGACTCAAATTATATTTCAAAAGAGTTAACAGATTGATGGAAACCTTCAGTTCTTTCAATATCTCTTTCATCGCAAGGGATAAAAATCAGAAGGCAGATTCATTAGCTTTGGCAGCCTCATTGTCAAACCTGGATGATGTTCATGGAAAAACATATTTTCAAGTAAAAAGAATTTTCCGACCTTTTGTACCTGATAACCAAGACTATTTACAAGTATTTGAGAATGATGTAGAATTAGAATTTTTTTTTATGAAAGATGATGAAGATGAAGACAGTCACATAACTATTGTCCCAATGAATTGTATTTAATCTGAGTCTCTTTTTACAAGAGACGATCATGCTAAAAAAGTCTGGGAAGAAGCCTCACACTGAAAGGTCCAAGAAACAAGAAAAGTTAACATTGGGACTGATAGTTCCCCAAAATATGTCAATTTAGGGGTTGATTGTACAACTATTGAAGTTGATCAATATGTCGTGTTATTTAAAGAGTATCTTGATGTGTTCTAGGGGTGATTTTAAGAACTGCCCCTAAATTTATATGTATAATAAATGGGTGAATCCCCATGATACATAAGAAAAATTAAAGGCTATTTTATCAATAATATAAAATGTATATATAATTTTTTGGCAAATCTTTTAGTCAATTATATAATCTTGTAAAATATTGGCGAATCTTTCACTGGATTATAAAATCTTGTAAAATATTGGCGAATCTTTCACTAAATTATAAAACCTTGTAAAGTCTAGGGGATCCTCCAACGACCTCACCTAAAGCCTCAATTTCTTAACTTGATTGACAGACCTTGCCTTGCCTTGACATGCCTTGCCTTGCCTTGACATGTCTTGCCTTGCCTTGACAAGTCATGAATTTCCTTGAGAGTAGCTTCAAAGAATCCATAAGTATATGGTTGGGGTATGCATGCACATTCAAATGAGAGTGATAGCCAAAAAGAGATAAGTTATGTGATTGATGTCTATTGCTAACGTTGTGAGTGTTAGCGCTCAAAAGCGCAACATCAAAATTTTAGCCCCTTCACCAGATTTGTGTTGGATTTGCTAAATCCTCAAGTCTTTTTCCAGTTGTCATAGCCTCCAAATTCTCCATATTTCTTTTTGTTATTAAACATTTTAGCAAAAAAAGGGTGTTGTCATAGCCTCCAAATTCTCCATATTTCTTTTTGTTATTAAGCATTTTAGTAAAATATGGTTGGGGTATGCATGCACATTCAAAGGAGAGTGATAGCCAAAAAGAGATAAGTGATGTGATTGATGTATATTGCTAATGTTGTGAGTGTTAGCGCTCAAAGGCACACCATCAAAATTTTATCCCCTTCACCAGATTTGTGCTTCACCATATTTGTGCTGGATTTGCTAAATCCTCAGGTCTTTTGCCAGTTGTCATAGCCTCCAAATTCTCCATATTTCTTTTTGTAATTAAACATATTATAAAAAAAGTGGTGTTGTCATAACCTCCAAATTTCTTTTTGTTATTAAACATTTTAGCAAAAAAGTGGTGTTTTCATAGCCTCCAAATTCTCCATATTTCTTTTTGTTATTAAACATTTTAGCCAAAAAGTGGCATGTGCTTGAAAGTGTCCTACTAATCTAATACCTAAATTATTACCTATCAACCAAGTATCTTCTTTTTGTTATTAAAAATTTTAGCCAAAAAGTGGTGTGTCCTACTAATCTAATACCTAAATTATTACCTATCAACCAAGTATCAAGACTTTAGTCTACGAGTCACCGCCAAATCCAACAATCAACAAATCACACAAGCTAATACCTAGCTCTAAGTGCCAAGGCACATGGAGGAGCCCACGAGGGGCATTTCTAGTGCACTATGCGTAGAATAGAGGTAGGAGTATCAGTGCATATAAACAACAAAATCAGCCTTTTCCTCTTGCATGTGGGACTATGCCCATATTTATATATATATATATATATATATATATATATATATATATATATATATATATATATATATATATATATATATAACATGTTTCAGGAGATTGCCTAACCATTGTAAGGTGGAGGTTCTTTATCAGCCAGGTGTCGAAACCATGCAGATTCAAAACAATAAAATGCAATATTAGACATGTGTGCAATCGTTTGTTTTCAAACACCAGAGCATCGACAACATTCATACAAAGTGTCAAGGAAATTTGTAGGTGTCGAGTGTGTTTCAAAGACGCCATAGAAGGTTCTTTCCAACATATTTCAAAGACAAACATCTGTCAAACAAAGTGCATAAGCTTCCTTCAGCCTTCTATGATGTGTTATTTCTGCAGAGTTAATGGATTGATGTTCTTGGTAGTCTTCATATTATTCCTCCTCGTATTTACTTCATCGGGAGATTCTTAAGCTGTATCGGGAAGACAAGCATTGGTGCTGAGCGGGGAGAGAGACAAAGATGGAGATCCCCAACACAAAGAGTGCTTTCTCAGAGTGGTGGAGTTGAGAGAGGCAACATTTTAAGATGACCCCTTGGAGTCTATCGATTAGAGTCCCTATGAAGATCCACGACGTCGTAGCCATTTCAACAGAGAGATAAATGTTTACACAGAGAGGCATTGCCTTCCTCCAGACCAAAATCTTCTCTATCTTGTTCCACCACCTGTCAACTGAAAAAATTCTTCTGCCATGGCTTGAAATCCTCCATAAAATATGGCATAGCAATATGCCTCATAACAAGATTGTAGATGATATAAATCAGATTATTATGAACCTTAAGTCATCTTATCTTGCAGATGCGGATGTTTGGGCACATATGGACATTCGATAAGAATGCAAAAGTGACAATGCTGGGTTTGGTACCAAGTCTTGCACAATATTGTAAGCATATTAATTGTGTTTCTGGTCATAACTAGTCAAGTATTCAATGCTTAGTTTTAAGGGCGAGGCATCAAAGTTCATAAATATCAATGACTAATGGGAAAAGCCTTTAACAAGCCAGGGAATAAGTCTGATTCTGAAAGCTAGAAATTCTCTTGGCCAATTCAAATGTAGTGTCCATGCTCCAAACATGCCATTCATCCGAGAGATCAATGTGAAAAGATTGTTGGGAGATTTATGAAGGAACTAAACTATGGAGGATAGGAAGAAAAAATAAAAAAGGGAATCTAAGGCTCAAGCAATTAGTTTAGATGATGGTTTGGTAAGTACTAAAAGTAACCACAACTCCTCTGACAATGATGTTTAGGGAAAGTTTATCCAACTCTTCTTCAGCTGCTAAGACTTCTAGAAATCAATCAAGCATGCAAGAAAGGCAAAAACATTGTATACAACTAAGTTTTCAGTGCAAAACAAGAAAATTACACTATGTGCGCTGAAAATTGGTTGTAGAATGCCATTTCACAGGAATTGGTCAGATAAGGTTCAAAGTTCCATCAAATCAAGAGGATCTCTCGAATAGGCCCAAGACTAGAAAATAGTCAAAGTGGCACACATGTCTTTTCTTTTATAGAAACAATGCCTTAAAAATAGGAGATTGGTTATTACATGTGTCAAATCTTTGGGTGCCAGTGTAGGAAATTTTGGTGGAATAGTTAACCCTCAGACTTGGGCCAAAGCTGAAGGAATAAACAAGAATTGGGATAATATATATGAACCATTCCCAACCCCTGTATATTTTTGAGGAAGAACTTTCCATCTTTTCTAGAATTTAAGAACATCAACAAGCAAGAAATTGGGAAGAATAACAAGAAAAAGAAAAGAGGGAAACAATAGTTTTCACCATTTCAGGGTTGGTAGGGTTGCAAAGTTTCCATAAGATTCTATCATGTATGAGGCTATGGGATTGGCATCTAATAATGCAAATTATATAAAGCTCCAAATCAGAGTTCAAAGTATCGAAAATAACACTTTGTACTGAATTTCTTCAATTGTGATGCTGCTCTTTTCACCAGATAATTAAAATAGCCCTCAATATAAGTTTATCTCATCTTTGAATTGCCAAAAATAGAGCCAAGACGAACCTCATAAATGCTAGTCAATAATGGATGAATGAACTGTGTAAAGAATGCATCAAGACAACGTATTAAGTCCTTTAAATATACCATTAGCATGAAGATTAACCTCTGCAACCTTTGGACAATAATTAGCCTTGAAATTCAATGATAAACCCACTTCTCTGTAGTCTTTATGGATTTTTCTCAACCCACTTCTCTTGCGCCTCTTCAGCAAGTGCATGAACCCACTTCTGTGGATAATTTGTGGCAGGGTTTACATGACTTGCTTATCTTCTCATGAGGACACTATTAAAGAACAAAGTCTTGACTACTTGTTCACTGCTTTTTCTAAAATTTACTTCTGCCTGTTATAACCATTCTTTATTCTGTCGATACATCTATGATTTGTTTTCCTCTTGCTTTATAATTTCTTAGTTATAGACCATGCATGCATTTTTAGCAGAAACGTTACTTCTTCCCACATAGTTCTTGATTTTACTTTTCCTATGATTAAAGCATTGCAGTTGAAATTGAAGTGGTTATTAGCCTGTCAGAGTTGATCTTATGCATAATTTTGTGGATTTTTTCTGTAGTCTTTAGGGCTTCTTCTCAACCCACTTCTCTGGCTCCTCTTCAGCATGTGCATGCTTCAATTTTGAAAGGTTTGTAAGATGGAAATCACTCACTATGTTAGAGAGCAAGGATTCTGCATCAATTTAGTTTTACTGAAGTCTGCGTTTTGCAGGTACAAAGAATGGTCCAAGTTCATGTACAGGGGAATCATCAGAACCTCATCATAGTGATCAAAATGAAGAATTGAATGATTTGGATGCATGGAAATATGATGTATATTGAACTTTACTTTTGTTGTGGTAGTATATGCGAGAGAGATTTAAAAAATTTCCGGGAGAGATGCATGTCCTCTGCAACTATTCAAATTAGTTGCTTCTGTATAGTTTCATTTTACAGTCATGTTGTCCATGCCATCTATGAATAAATGTCCTGGCATTGGTAATCTAAATGTCACTCTAGCTTTCAAGGCTTCCCATATGAATGGAAGTGTTCAATGTCTTATTATATACACTGGAAAGAATTGTTGGCAATGGACCCTTTGATATTTTTATGTTCTAGTAGTTTGTAGATGAGTCATTTTTTGGGGGTTTTAAGTTGGGAATGTATAGATAATGGTCTTATGTTTCACTATTACTCAATTTTTGCAATTTCAGATTGGGAGAGGCTGCAAACTTGATAAATGATTAATGACCTAAGTCAATGGGCAACTAACTTGAAACCTAAATCAATTTTAAGGAGGGATATGCATATTCCTTGTTATGATTAATTATTTGTAGACACAAAGAGTTCATGATTCATCTGACCATTTAGATGAAATTTTTTATTTGAAAGACCGGAAGATATCTGCTTCATGATTAATAATAATGAACTATTCATATGTTACATGAATCTTCTTCTCTCATTAATGTTGTGGTTTTGCTGATGATGGTAATGCAAAATGTCTCAATTCATATCAAATTGTCCAAATCTTCTGAGAGTATTTATTGATTTGAATTTAATAGGTTCAATTATATGCAAAACTTAATATGATTTTTCATTGCTTGGCTGAATTTAACACATCTTTTCGTCTTTAACAGTAGGTGATGAGGATCATGTTAGCCATATGAGAAGGCTTTGAAAACTAGTTTCTCTTAAATTCTAATTCCATGTTCAGTTGACCCTTGATCCATACAAATGAGCAGCCTCTCTATAAACTTATGTTTTTTTTGTTTTGTTGTTTCCCCTGATAAGTGCCCTTGTTGTGGGGGAATGCGTTCCCAATGGCAGCTATTCACCAAGATGTTAACAATCTTGTATATTATTTGATGGTAAGAATCTAGCTTTTAGATGGCACATATTATGATATTTATTCAATTCTGTTATTGTTGACATCAAATTGTTACCTATTTGGARTTTTCCAGATATGGGACTAGATCCTATATGAGTTACTCCAATCATAACATCAAAGGCTCAAGGAGGCTGTCAAGAAACCCATTTCAATTCACAATGTTCACAAGGATATTTGTTACAAGTTCTTTGTAAAAATGCAATGTTTAAAATAGGAATTCTTCTATTTACAAAGCATTAGATGTAATTTTTAGTATGTATATGATACACGTAATTGAAGCTTTTATCTGAATTAGAATGGATGCAACATTAAAGTAATTAAAAATAAATTAATACACAACTATTTATTATTTTTGGCCACTGATGGTTTGATCATAAATTGTAGCACCTCACTTCAAACAGAAAAATATTTACATACGAGTTATCAAAATGGATATCTATATAGAGAAATCACATTAATAGCCTTTCTTTGGTTTTATTTCTTGTAATTAAATTCATATATATACTAATATGGATTTCATATGTGCAAACAAACACTTATCTAGGCCAATAACTAATTTCTTGCTTGTCCTATTTCAAGATAGTGCATGCCACATGTAAGCTGCTTATCATTCAATGGGATTGAAAGCACTAAACAAGCTATCTGTATAGAAAAATCACATTAGTAGCCTTTCATTGATTTGATTTCTTATAATATGGGTTTCATATGTGCCAACACTTATCTAGGCCAATAGCTAATTTCTTACTTGGCCTATTTCAATAGAGTGCATGCCACAAGTAAGCAGATTATCATTGAAAGCACTGAAGCGAGCTATCCATGTGCACTGGAAATCTTTGGAATCTCATTTATTGTGTCACATGCCATCCCTGTTATGATTACCAATAAGTGGCTTGGCCCTGAGGTGATATATTGTTGTCCTCTGGAGTCATTAAGTAGCGAAAGATTCAGAGCCAAGTCAATTTTCATTGCACAAACTTCGTAAGAGAGGAGCAGATGCCTATAGAATATGGCAAAAGGCTTCTGGCTACTAGAGTAAATGGAAAACGAGTTGTTTGTGTGAAAGTATAAGCTATAGAGTTTAATATTGGTCAACTTTGCTTTACCTTATCTTTAGAAACTTGTATTAAGGTAGGCACAAAAACTCTTGCTTGCAATTCTGATTTTGTAAAGGAACATTAAATCATATCATGCAATGTATCATCTAACTTGTATTATCGTGGTTAGGGCCATCTGAGTATGATGAGTATGAGTATGCCATGTGTACTAGTAAGCTAGCAGCTATAAAATTAAAAATGGTCAGCTTTTCTTTAACTTGTGTTTAGAAACTTGTTTAAAGGTAGGCCAAAAAACTCTTGCTTGCAATTTTGATTATGTAAAGGAACATTAAATCATATTATGGAATGTCTCATCCAACTTGTATTCTGTGTAAACATGGAAATGATTTTACATTGCCAATTTCTTATGGTTAGGGCCACATGAGTATGATGAGAATGAATATGCCATGTGAAATGGGGGTGCCAAGTTACATGCCTTAGAGTATGTTATCTATGCTTGAGAGAATTGTGACACTTTCAAATCTAACATTTGATGAAGTGTGCTGCTAGGCAACCACAATGAACAAAAAGGAAATCTAGGCTAAAAGCCTATAAATTATCATCTCTGGTCATGATCATAAAGTCTACCAAATTGTCACCTAGGCATACATCAAGGCCACAAAGCCATGCAATTTGTAACATTGGCCACTTGGCACATAACAATAGAAATCATACTTATTTTCCATATAGTCACAGAAGGCAAAAAGGTAGACATAACAATAATCATAAGTTGAGTAATTGTGGAAATAAGGTTGGTATTAGGTAGGTCATCATTGTCCTTAGGAGTAGCCCCCCAATCATATTTAGATGAATTAGGGTTAGGAATTGTGGGTCACCAACTATCATAAGCCTAATCTGTTTCCATTGGTTTCTCATTAGGCCAATTGTTGCAGTGCTTTTGCCTCTTCTGAGCAACACATCTCATTCTATGTCTTGATATTCCCTTAGAGCATTGAGATTTCATGGAGTTACTTGAAGGTGTAAGAGATGCATTTGGAGGCTCCCTACTCATAGTTTAGGGACCCCCGCCCTAATATTTCAACAATTGCTACAAGTGCACCACATCCATCTGTTTATGATCCTTTAGAAAATTCTTCAGATGACATAGACAAAGAATAGAAGAAAAATAAAAAAAATCATGATCCTTAAAAAGAGCATTCCAAAATTGGAGGGAGAATCAAGAGAGAATGATATGCCATTAGCTGATTTAATGAGACAAAAGACTTCATCTGTCAAATTCTCGATACAGAAAAAATCATACCAAAAAGGCAACCAAGGAGCAGAGATAAAAATAATGATATGCTTTAGTACTTCGAGGCATAGCTTTGCTCAATATTTTCTGCTCACAAACATAGTTGGGGCAGCTTGTAAATTTGCAGCTTATATTATAAATTTTGTTTTTGTTATAAAAATGAATGATAACAACAACACGAGAAAGTTCATCTGGAATATTGTGTCGTATATCTTTCAAGCCAAGCTCTACAATTTAATCCAAAACAAAATCAACAAGGAACAATGTTCAAATTTAAAAAAAGAATATCAATAGAGGAAGAAGTCAAAGTTAACTATTTAAAAATAAAAATATGAAATGTAGAATAGACAACCAAAAATATACCAGTATACAATGATACAATCCCATATCTATTAAACAAAAACCAACTTGACATATCTGGAACGTCAAAATGAAGCATGGCGAGAAGCTTTACTGAATCGAGAGTGTTGTACTGTTGACCCAGAGTATCTCCTCCACTGCTCAACTGTACTCCTGGAGTCATGTGTATCAATGCAGGGTTGCCTGGTCCCTCTGGCCAAGCTGCTAGATTAATGGATATGAACCCAATTAGAAAATCAGGATGGCCAGAGGCAATCTTTACTACAACAAATGTATATTCACCCTTGGAAAGAGTTCCAACAGAGCTCATTTCTGCAAGTAGCAGTAGACCCCTTCCATGTGGTAAGCCCTGGACAATGTCAACACTCAAGTCAATTCTAAAATACTAATTCCTTAGCCATCTAAAAACACGATGCTTAAAACATGTGAAATAGAAATAAAAAATTGTACCTTCAGTTTCAACAAGTCCACTATACCAGGACCTGGAATGACATGTGCATTTACAACATCTTCCCACTCTATGATGTGGACCCCTCTTCTCTCCTAAGGGTTGCGCGACCTCTCTATCTAGGATCAATCAAGAAACTGAGTCTGATTGACTCTCTGGGTCTCTGCTACCCCAAACCCACTTACATAGGTCCTTTCCCCAAATGCGTAGGTCGTATGAGACCCGCGGCTTCTCTCCTGAGCATTTTATGAACCTCAACACTGAACGGGTGCTAGCGCTTCTCTGCTAAGGATTTTCTCTCACGCGACCATGGGTCGTGACCACGAGCCTAAACAAAGGCACGTCGTGAGTCAGGTATTTGTAAGCGAGCCACCCTGACTCTCCTGATCTCCGAAATCCCAACAAAGGCCTAGCGCTCGCTAGCTCCTCCCTTATCCCCTTTCCATATGGCCCCTCACTACGACATGGGGCCAAACCTCCGAGCGTGCTGGGGTTTCACATGTCGGGGATTCCCAATGTGAGGCACCTCCGTCCTCCCAATGCCTGAACTCACGATGACGCTAGATCGACGGTCCAGATCCTTCCATTGATCAATGGCTGTGATCAAGTTAGAGTTTTTCATTTCGCGAATTTGGAGGTTGGCTCACCTCTGTTCTCCCGAGTTATGAACCTTTGAATAAACTATATCGAAGGCTCACGCTCTCCCTTAATCCAACGTCTCAGATCAAGTTGCAATTTCATGTTTCGCGAGTTCTCACGACTCAAACTTTAACTCCTCCGAGTCACGAGTTAGCGAAACGTTGATCTCACAACACGTGTGCTTCTTGACGATGGATGGTCCTGATGATTTAGGAACGATCAATGACTATGATACTTTTGCCTATGCACTTTCTCCTCGTTGTCTGTACGCTGATCGGACGGTTCAGATCTTTCCCCCTGAGCTTATGCTTTCTTTAGGCTTAGAATATTTTCGGAGGATTGAAAGGTTATGACGTTTATTCTTCCTGCGAGTCTGTTTCTTGAATCTCGTTAACACTTATGAAAAGTGTTATTCCTCCTAAGCTTGGTCTCATAAAGACTTTGACCTCCCGCACACTCCTTGCATTTTAGGATTTCGGTAACTCAAATTCAAAGGATTTCTCAGAGAGAAATTCCTCTCGCCCTTCTAGCATTCTCCTTTTCTGGTCCTTTGACTTCTTGCCAGGTCCCTTCGACTCTTAGTCGAATCTTGGATCTGTGCACTCCTTGCACTAGATCCTTACGCAAGGTTTTGAATTGTTGCGGGCGGCCGTGCACGCCTTGCACTAGTCTCTTTGCACTCCTTGCAAAGGGAAAGTTTCATGTTATCTCTTCTGAGCTTCATAATTGAAACAGATCCCGTTAACGCACTCCTTGCACTCTGTGTGTACACCTTGCACTAATTCCACAGAAGAGAAACAATTGAAACTTATCCTAACATTCACAATTTCATCTATTTATAAAGGAATTCATTCATGAAACACAATAACAGAGAATTGCAAACAATGTCCACACCATACATTAGATCAATTTTCCTCTGTTCTATTCACAAGTGGAAATGGTTACAACTGTGATAAAAAACAACAACTAAAAATATCCTACTAACTTGTAGCTAACATCTATCCTGTAGCCAGCCTCATTTGGGCATACAAAACCTCTATGTATCTTAGAGGATCTTAGGGTTTCCCCTGGCTACTCGTCTACTCTAATACTTAACCTAATGAGTATCTATACCAGTCGCATTTCAGAGCTGTAGTGGAATCTCCCACTTCACTCGTAATCGTTCAAGCGTGCCTCCAAGTTTAATTCCATAGTTGAGTTAAGGCAAACTTCCAAATATCTATTGTAACTGCTAGCATCGAGCTCCCGTATAGATTCCTTGATGTTGATAGGTCTTGCTCCACGCGATTGACAACGATGGTCTTGCATCATACTCCTCTTGACAAAAATTCATGGACTCATGTCCATGAGCTCCTGCACTGACTTTCAATGCCTCTGGATAGCAACTTCATTTTCCCAACTGGCATCTTCTATTGGGTGTCCCTTCCATTTGATCAGATATTCGAAATAGGTCTTTCTTCTAGTCTTCTTGCCAATCCTCTGATCAACGATCTTCTTCATGTGTGGATTTTTTGCTACTGACATTTGTTTTTCCCACTGGATCTTCTCTTGATATCCTGATCCCTCTGTGTCATCTTTCTTGTAAGGATACAGGTCCGAAACATTGAATATGGGCGATATGTGCACATCATCTGGCAGCTCAATCTCATAGGTGTTTGCATCAAACTTTCTTAAGATCTTACATGGTCTGATATTCTTCATCTTTAACTTGTTATATGTTCCCCTAGGGAACCTTTCTTTCCTGAGATGTGCCAGAATCTAATCTCCTACTTCAAATTGAAGTTCCCTGCGATGTTAATCAGCTCTGTGCTTGTACTCCTGGTTAGAACTGTGCAACTGTCCTTTGATTTGGCTATGGCGCTTCTACATTTCTGCAACAAAATCTTCTGCTCCAACGCTCCTAATCTCACTCTGTTCCAAGCATCTCAACTCAGATACTCCCCTGGGTTGAATTCCATACAATATTTGGAATGGGCTCTTTCCAGTGCCCCTTTTTGGTGAGTCATTGTATGCAAATTCTGCTTGTGGCAGAATCTGATCCCATTGATTACGGTGCTCAGTGACTAGACTCCTCAATAAGTTTCCCAAACCTCTGTTCACCACCTCAGTATGTCTGTCCATTTGAGGGTGATAAGTTGAGCTGAAGGATAAATCTGTCCCCAACTTCTTCCACAGTGTCCTCCAAAAATGACCAACAAATTTTGTGTCTTTGTCCAAGACAATGCTTTTGGGTAGGCAGTGAAGTCTTACAACTTCCTTGAAAAACATATTTGCAACATGTGTTGCATCACTGGTCTTCTGGCATGGGATAAAATGCGCCATATTTGAAAATCTATCCACCACCACAAATATGGAATCAATTCCTCTTTGCGTTCTTGGTAGTCCCAACACAAAATCCATGCTTATTGCATCCCAAGGCCTCTCTGGTATTGGCAATGGTTGATACAATCCAGTGTTCTATCTTTTTCCTTTTGCATGTTGGCAGATTCTACATTTGTTCATGAATTTTATTACATCTGTTCTCATACTTGGCCAATAGTATGAACTGCTCAGCCGTGCAAACATTTTATCATGGCCGAAATGTCCAACCAATCCTCCACTATGCTTTTCTTTCAAAAGTTTATCCCTCGTTGAGAATTTTGGTATGCACAATTGATTTCCCTTGAACAACAATCCCTCTTGAATCATATACTCTATCCACTAGCTTCTATCTCTTAGCATAGGGTTTTTACATGCTTCATATGCCTCCTTGAAATTTGTATCATCACAATACATGTCCTTAAGGTATTCAAACCCCAAGGTCTTCACCTAGAATTCCTGTAGAATCAAACATCTCCTTCTTAATACATCAACAACTTTGTTAGCATTCCCAACAATATGTTTTATGAAAAAAGTAAAATTTTGCATAAATTCAACCCATTTTGCATGCCTCTGATTCAATTTTTCTTGTCTAGTTATGAATTGTAAAGCCTAGTTATCGCTACACAAGACAAATTCTTGTGGGACAAGGTAATGCCTCCATTTCTTCAAGGCTTGAATTATGGCATAAAACTCTTTATCATACATGGAGTATTTTCTCTTGGTCTCATTCAACTTCTCACTGAAATAGGCAACAGGTCGATTATCCTGACTCAAAATTGCTCCTATTGCAACTCCACTTGCATCACATCTCACCCGAAATGTCTTTTCAAATTTCGGCAAGACCAAAATTGGTCGTTCTATTATTTTTTCCTTCAATATATTGAATCTCCTCTCGACCTCCTCTATCCATTTAAAATACTTGTGATTTTTCTTCACTATATCCATCATTGGCGCACAAATTCCACTGAAGTCTCTGATGAACTTCGTATAGAAACTTGCTAATCCATGAAATCTCCTTACCTCAAACATGCTCCTTGGCGACGACCATTATTTGATTGCTTTCACCTTCTTTGGATCCATCTTCAGTTCATTTGAAGAGATCACAAAACCCAAGTAAATGAGTTTTGCCTTCATAAAAGGGGACTTCTTCAGATTTACCAACAAATTCTCTTGTTGTAGCCTCCTCATCACTAATGTCATATGCCTCAAATGCTCCTCTTTAGTTCTGCTAAAGATCAATATATCATCCAAATATACAACCACAAAATTGCCAATGAAATATTTCAGTATTTCATTCATCAGT
Source organism: Picea glauca (assembly GCA_000966675.3). Classification (NCBI taxonomy): domain Eukaryota; kingdom Viridiplantae; phylum Streptophyta; class Pinopsida; order Pinales; family Pinaceae; genus Picea; species Picea glauca. The sequence continues at coordinate 106,740 of JZKD02S1672815.1, forward strand.
CTCATAAAAGTACTTAGGGAATTTGTTAAGAAAAATGGAATAACAAACCACTCATACAAACCTTCGTTTGTCTTAAAGGCTGTTTTCCATTCATCACCTTCTCTCATCTTGATCTGGTGATATCCACTTTTCAAGTCTATTTTGGAAAATAAATTTGCTCCACTTAAGTAGTCCATTAAATCATCCATTCTTGGTAGAGGAAATATATACCTGATAGTGATCTTGTTAATGGCTCTCAAGTCTGTACACATTCTCCATCCTCCATTCTTCTTTGGACTTAACACAATTGGTACTGTGCATGGACTCAAGCTCTCTCTGACCAAACCCTTGTCTAGCAATTCCTAGACTTGTTTCTTCACTTCCTCATTCTCTCGAGGTGTCAATCTGTATGCTGCTTTGTTTGGCAGACTCCTTCTTGGTATCAGGTCAATATGGTGGATGATACTTTTGATGGGTGGCAATGAGTTAGGCAACTCATCCACCACTATGTTGGTGAAATTTTCTAGCAATTCCTGAACTTCTTTAGGAAAATCATCCATCGAAGTGGTCGTAAGGATAAATCTGGGTTTCCTCACCATATCGAACTACATCTCTTGTTCTTCCTTGACTTCTTTCAGGAGTTTCTTCCCACTCATGAGAAGTATGCTTGTGTTGGCTTCCTCTTTCACTTTATTTTCCTCTATTGCCAGTAACATGTGTGTTCTACCATTCTTATCCAAGGTGTATGTATTCTTCCTCCCATCATGAATGAAGTTCCTGTCAAACTGCCATGGTCTTCCCAACAAAATATGGCATACATCCATGGGAATTACATCACATATAATTTCATCGTTATATCCTCCTATCTTAAATTCAACCAAGCATTGTTTAGTAACCATTACCTGGTGCCCCTTTTGTTACCATGAGACTTTATATGACTCCGGGTGTGTAATTGTCTCCAACTCCAATTTCTCCACCATCTCTGTGGATACTAAGTTGTCAGTGCTCCCACTGTCAATGATCACCTCGCATACTCTGTCTTTAGTCTTGTAAGATATTCTGAAGAGACTGTTCCTCTGCATTGGCTTCTCAATTTTTGCCTCTGGTTTTAAGAAACCTTCCTCAACATCAGGGATCTTCCATCCTATGCTCCTTCTGCTTCAACATCTCTTCTTTGCGCTTCCGAAATGTGAGTTTCTCCTCCTTCTTTCTTTTTCTCGAGGCATTCCCAAGACATGTGCCATGTCTTTCCACATGCATAACATCTTATTCCTCCTCTGCCTCTTCCTCTAGAAGAGTTTCGTCCACCACCTTGTCTTTCTCAGGAACTTCCTCCTCTTTCCGAGTGACTATGTGGTTTCTTAGTCTCGTCCTTAGACTTATGTGCCTTGTCATGGGTAACTCCCTTACCTCTATTTGGGGCTGGGCTTTTACCTCTTCCTCGCTGGCTTTATTTTCTGGCCGACTTTTCATCTGCCTTCAGTGCAAACTGATAAGCATCCTCCATTGTTCTTACTGACATCAGGGTGAGCTCATCTTGGATTTCATATCTTAGGCCATTTATATATCTGGCTAATTTTTCTTCATCTCTCTCTCTTTTTCCAGTTCTGATGTTCAGCCTATAGAAATCCTCTGTGTACTCCTTAACTGTCATCCTTTTTTGTCTAAGGTTCTAGATCTTCCTAAACAGATTGATTTGATAATCCTTGGGCATGAACTTAGCCTTCAACTTGGCTACCATTCTATTGCATATCTTTATCTTCTGCTTGCCTTTGCTTCTCCTTTCAGCCTGTAGTTCATCCCACCACAACATTGCATGTCCCTTTAGTCTAGTGACAACATGTCTCACCCTTCTTTCCTCATTGACATCTTCATAGTCAAAATATTTTTCCATGGATCTTATCCAATCTAGCATCTCTTCAGCATCTAAATTGCCTTCATACATTGGTACCTCTATCTTGGCTCTGCCTCCCAATCTAGAAACTGCTCTCATCAAGCGTTCTTTGACAACATCCTCTCCCACAGCTTCTTCGACAACATTCTTGCCCACTGCTTCCTCTCTCTCCGCATCACTGATGTCTCCAGTATCAGGTGCTCTTCTTTGTGCTGCCTCCTCACCTCCAATATTGCATGAAGTTCTCACATCTCCTTTTCTACAGCTCGATTGGCTAACGGTTTCTCTCCTTGTCTCCTTGGTGGCATTGTGTCGACTGTCAGTCACATAGAGTATAATTTTGAGTTCTTTTGTCTCCTCTCCTTTGGATGTTGTCTACAAGAAAAAACTCCGCTCCGATACCACTTGATGCAGACCCCTCTTCTCTCCTAAGGGCTGCACAACCTCGGTCTAGGATTGATCATGAAACTGAGTGTGATTGACTCTTTGGGTCTCTGCTAGACCCCTAACCCACTTACACAGGTCCTTTCCCCAAATGTGTAGGTCGTATGAGACCCGCGACTTCTCTCTTGAGCGTTGTCCGAAACTCAACGTTGAACGAGTGCTAGTGCTTCTCTGCTAAGCCCTTTCTCTCACGCGACCACTGGCTGTGACCACGAGCCTAAACAAA
>JZKD02S1672815.1:127003-153208 GCA_000966675.3 Picea glauca
TATATATATATATATATATATATATATATATATATATATATATATATATATATATATATATATATATATATATATATATATATATATATATATATATATATATATATATTCTCACTGCTATTTATTATTTTACAAAGTGGCCAGAAGCAGTGGCATTAAAAAGGGTTGATTCTGAAGAGCTAATTAAGTTTCTCAAAGATAATATTTTGTCAAGATTCGGTGTCCCAGACAAATTCATCACTAATAATGGTTCGATTTTCATTGGTTCAAAATTTACAGAATTTTGTGGAGAATATGGAATTGTTATGGGGCAGTCATCAAACTATTATCCATAAGGGAATGGTCTTGCTGAATCCACTAATAAGACACTCATTCAAATATTAAAAAAAACTATTGACAATAACCAAAGGAATTGGCATTTAAATTTGATTGATGCATTGTGGGAAAGTAGAACGAATCCAAAAGACAACACTAGGATGTCTCCATATACATTAGTTTATGGGAAAGAAGAAAAAATTCCAATTAGCCTCGAGCTCAATGCTTTGAATTTTGTGGTCAATAAAGAAGATGTAGAAGATAATTTACCTCTGCAAAGGAGGATCAACCAGTTGTTGAAATTGGAGGAAGAACGAAGTAAAGCCCTAAATATAACTTCTCGAAGACAACAGAGTATCAAAAGTTATTTTGACCAGAATGCAACCATAAAGAATATTTAGAAGGGAGAACTGGTGTTACTCTGGAACAAATCTAAGGAGAAACCATCAATGCACACAAAATTTGAAGCACTCTGGATTGGGCCATACATCATTGAAAATATCCTAGGTTTTAACTCCTATATGCTCAAAGACATGAAGGGTAAAAGATTAATGATGCTTATAATGAGAAACATTCGAAAGGTTTATTCACCTAAAAATTTCTCATTTCCCTGTACATAATTTTTTTTTTTTTTTCATTTATTCACTTTGTATATTCTTACCTTTGACTCCATAGCCCAATGGATGGAAGCACCTGGTAATAAAGATTCTGGATTCTTGACAACCTAGAGGGGGTTATCATCCTGTAGTTGGAGCCAGTTGTTGAGATCAATTCCTGCTTCCAAAATTTCCTTTCCCTTTCTATTTTCCCAACTTCCTTTTTCCATTTATTTTCCCTCTTCTATACCTACCCTTATTCCCCTTTTCTTTTTCCCTTCTTCTATACCTTTCTATTTACCATACTTAGTCGTATTTCAAAAATCGATGGATTTGCGGGTTGAAGGGTTTTCATTTCCATTCACATTCCTATGTTATGAGTCTAACTGAACGCCTTGTTATAATATACTTAACCATTTTTTGCAACTTCGCGGGTTCACAGATTCAAGCCATCATCTTCCAAGTTCCGCGATCTCCACTTTTCACCCAAAGTTCCATGATTTACATTATGACCGTCAGACTTGTCGCGGGTACCGACCCCCTAAGTATTTCATTTCTCTTGCACACAAGTTTGACCGACTTCTTTGAAACACTTAGCTTATTTTTTATCATTCATAATCGCGGGTTTGTGGATTCCTAGTTTGGCGGGTTCATGAAGAAATCCATATTCAAAATTGTTCTAGTTGTCGCCGCCATCTTCGTGCTTTTCCCAATATGCATTAAGTATGTCTTATTGCTAATAACTGATCATGCAGGCTCCAAAAATATCGTCATTAATAGCGAAGGGTTCGAGGAGATTTATCATTAAATTGCATTAAAACACTATTTTCCAAAGGTTATATTATTTTGATCTCTCCAAAAAAATTCATTTCAAGTTATTATCCAACTAAAGGAATACTCTTGTCAACCTATGGCAGCAAAAGCTAGACAACAATTATGTGGTGATACTCTAAATATTTTTGGTCGTCAAGACCAAAACTTTGAGTGGTCAAGAGCATATTCATATTACTCCTATCCTCCTGCATAGAAAGACATAATCTGGGCATCTGTAATTGCTCGTGCATGATGTGTTCCTGAGGTATTTGACTGTAAATATCTTGTTGTATGGTGCATGGAGAAGTATGTGCTGAGCCAGAGGATTATACAACTCCAAGGTCATTCTCTAGTTTCCCTTTCACCACAATTCTTTTGCGGGATGTTGAAGCTCCTAGAGTTGACACTTACCTTCAAAGGGGAAGACTGCAGAGATTTATTGAAGAGACATAAAAATGGCCTTGACCTCTTGCCTTAATATTTGGAGAATCCTGCATCTATTCCAAAAGACATAACCAGGATTCAGGTTGACTCCTTTAAAAAATACTTTTTGGATTTCGCTTGGTTGTTTACCAGGTTGACAGGTTATGAAAGCACCGTTACCATTTCTCGCATGATTATTTATATTTTATATTTTACAGTAAAAGAAAAATCCATCTTTGACTAGGGAAAATTGTCGTCCCAGTTAACACACTATAAAAAGGATAAAACATTCTTTATGGCATCCTATTTGATATTCGCTACACTGTATTGTTGTCAATTCCCAAAATTGACCATAAGTAAGAGGGTGAATTATGAAACAGATCCGGTTACCTTTTGGTATCAGGCATTATGGAGACATAAGACCCCTTTATATTTTTATGAAGTCTATAATGATTTTGGTTCAGTCTTCAAGAGGCTATTGTTGGGAGAGAATACTTCAAGGATATCTGACCAGGCTAAAAAAATTCTAGAGAAAAGAGGAAAGTTAGAAAAAATGGAGAATCATAGTGTCATAAGGATATTTTGTTCCAAAGAAAATCCTTATTTTCTCTTGTATCATGTATATGATAAATTATTCATTACGGAGGTGGCAAGACAATACAATTTTTGGCTGCATTTTTTCCACGAAAAAAGGAAAAAAAAATTCATCTCCTTGCCATGGAAGATTGGAGATTTCATATTCAGAAACATAAATAAAATTGATGAGTTTTCAAATCACTTCAATAATGTAAATCTAAAGTATGATGAAAAAATAAAGGGGTTTGATCCTAACAAAATCTTTGTGGAACATATGTTGTCAATAGGATTCAACAACTCGTTGATTCAAACTATCTTAAATGAAAAATAATATAACACCAAAAATGCTCCTGTACACAATGTTGGTGACTTAGAAACAATACTTAGTACAAACGAGTTTTATAAGAAAAAAGGAAAGGGTCCTAGTGAAAGGAGCACCTAGTCTCCAGTTGTTACTCCCAAAACTACCACATCCCGAAGCAATGCTCTAATGGCTAACCCAATTAGAAAGATTACCAACAATAGTTCAAGCAGTGGAGGAGAGAAGAATCCCCCCCCCCCCTGGAAAAATTGAGAGCTCACATAAGCTCACTGTGAGAAAAAAGAGGAAGAATGTAGTGCAAGAGGAAGAATACAATCTCATAGAAAATGACATCAATAGCTTCTCTCTTGAAGACATGGAGCTCGAGGTAGATATTGAAAAAATGTTTCCCACAATTGATCAATCAAGAAATATGGCCCAACAAAATTCATCATTAGAGATCGTTGCAAATGAGACCTCCATTGAAGAAGAGTCAATTACTTTCCAAAGTGTTGTTTTTGATAAGGAATCTAAAAAATTGATTGTAGAAAGAAGTGATCAGAAAAATAAGAAGGGAAAATCTTGCTTCGAGGTTGACTTGAAAGATATGCAATCGTCGCAAATCTCTAAATTCACAGAGAAACCGGGGATACTCTTCATGATTCTATTGGTGGTTTGGAAGAAAAAAATACTAAGTTAAAAGAAAGGATCAAAGAGTTGGAAAAACCTTTAATGCCTCTTCCAATCCTTGCAAGTCCTTTTTCAATGGTCAAACCAACCACATCCGACATTAAATTGAAAGGATCATCAAGTATACTCACAATGGTTTGGAGTTATGTGGAAAATAATATTAAGAATAGAATGTCACTAATAACACAAGCGTGGGAAGTATAAAATAATATTGTTTCTTTTGGCTCAAGGGCACATGCTTTTCATGAATATTTGCAAGTTGATTTGAAGAACGAAGAAGGTTTTTACATTGATGTTGTTTTAGCATTTGGAATTAAAATATCAAACATGAAGGAACTAAGAAAAAGAGAGGAGGACCTTCCTTCCCCAAGTTGAATAAAACAATTAAATGCTTGCTGGAAGGAAAAGATTAAGAATTTGAGTAACATTATTCAATCATGCAGTGAAGCCATACTAAAAAAGGAAGAACTCTTCAAAAGAGTCATGGAGATAGACATAGCAGGAGGTACTAACCATAAATTATTTCTCTACTAATTATTTATAACAAAGCAACAATTTGACAAACAAGTTGAGATATTTATGGGGTTATCAACCGAAAATGTTTATAGTATACTTGAATATAATAAAGAAGAAATAAACAATTGGCTAGTGGATTATTACGTGAAAAACCAAGATATTGAGGAAGCGATACATGGTATTTCTCTTGAATTAAGAGATTTGGAAGTTGAATTATTCAACATTAAAATCATACATGAGATAAACGTCGCACCAATGAAAAACTACATTGAAGATTGGTTCAAAAAATCCACTGACAAATTAACCAACAAAGGGAAAGAAACAATTGAAATGGTTCATGTAACTGTCAATGAAGACAATAAAATGAAAACAACAAGCAAGTAACAAAGAGAGAGACCATCATAGTAAGTTTATACTGATCACATATTGCTTTCTTTATCAGTTCTTTCATCCAATCACTCCACTTATTTCACTATAAATGTTTAACCGAAGTATGATAACCTATCCATGTCTTCTTTTCAGATCTTTCTACTCTGTTGTTTCCCGCCATCCTCCTTCTCCAACTTACTTCTTGTTTATATTTGCTTTATGTTCCACGGGAGCCCCAATCCTAGTCCTAAGGACAAACACATTTAAATTCAAGGCTATGTAACAGACTATATATCTTTCATAAATCCGAAGAGAACTATTTTGGTATCAGTTTTGACTGTACTTTGTAACTATGAGTTTTGAGTATAAAGTATTTGAGATTGATCTATCATTATATTCATTTGAGCTCCCCATGTGTTTACTCTATTAAAGTTCTCTTATGCATGCAAACCATCTTCTTTTATTTTATGTGATTATAAATCTTTAGTTTAACTATGATGGATGTGAGGAAATTTGTTTATCTTTTTCAAATATATGATGTGTGTGACTCCTGATCATCTCTCAGGAAATCCTTTTTGAAAAAAATAAATTATTTTACTGCAATTTTTACCTTTCTTTGAATATCACAACGAACTTTCTCAGAGTCCTACATTACTCTCAAAATTTAGAATCTTAAGAAACTCTTGAAATTAAAGAGGAGTACCACCTCTATAAAAATGCAGAGGGATTTGTATCCCTGTGAGGTTGTCGTTTCGTTCCTAATGGATTCAAGCGTCAACAACTCTTTAAGTGTTTTGGGTGTGGGCCAATCAATGATTGCTTGGATTTTTTCTTGTTGAACTTTTACCCCTTTTTCTCCAACAATGTGCCCCAAATAGAGAACCTCAGTCATCCCAATTTCACATTTTAATTCTTTGGCATATAGTGTCTATTTTTCCATGATGCTCAAGACCTCATCCACATGTTTAAGGTGATCTTCCCATGTCCTACTGTAAATTAGCAAGTCATCAAAGAAGACAAGTAGGAACTTCCTCAACTGTTTGTTAAACACATGGTTCATGCAAGATTGGAAGGTGGTTGGCACATTGGTCAATCCAAAAGGCATGACAAGGAGCTCATAATGCCCATAATGGCATCTAAAAGTTGTCTTCTATATGTCATGTTCCCTCATCCTAATTTGATGGTATCCAGAGAGCAAGTCAATTTTGGTGAAGTAAATTGCGCCATGTAGCTCATCCAATAACTCATCTATCCTAGGAATGAGATACTTGTTTTTTATGGTTTTCTTATTCAAGTCTCTGTAGTCAATACACATGCACATAGTTCCATATTTCTTCTTTACCAACACTATTGATGACGCAAAGGGACTTGAACTCGGTATAATATGCCCCATGGCTAATAGTTCTTTAATGGTACTCTCAATTTCATCCTTATGATTCTTGGGGGTGCATGTATGGTGTAGTGATGACTGGCTTGGCCCCTTCTTCCAATTCTATGATGTGTTCAAACCCTCTATTTGGTGGTTTCCCTGGAGGAATCGATTCAAAAATATTCTTAAGTTTGTGAAGTATTTTATGTATGTCTGGAGGATATTGCTTTTGCCCTTCATGACTCTTATCCATAACAAAAAATTATGCTGCATAGGCCACCTCCTCTCGCCTAAATATTGCATGCATTAGTTTAGTTGTTATGACTCTAGGTGCTTCTCCTTTCATCCCCTTAAACGTGACCCTTTTTCCATTTTTCTTGTTGAAAGACATCTCCATGGTTTTGTAGTTAGTGGTGATTGGTCCCAATGTGATAAGCCACTACACACCCAGTATGATGTTTGTATCTGGTACATCCACTACATATAAATCCCGTGTCAAAGTGTACCTACCCAAGGTCAAGCTCATTTGTGGAATATACTTGTCACATGCCATAGTGCATCCTCCTGATACCACAAACAAAAACCCCTCAAAGTCCATGGTGGGAATGTGTTTACTTTTTTACCATATAAATGTCAATGAAATTATGAGAAGCTCCTCCATCAACTAGTATTGTTGCTCGTTGTCCCTTGACAACTCCCTTGATCTGGAAGGTATTAAACTTGGGCACTCCACTAATAGATGCAATGGTATCCTTATTAATCCCTGTAGCATGGTGTGTGGGTCCCTCTTCTCCTTGCGCATGTGAGACATGTTCTTCCTCCTTCTGATTCATCTCTAAGTTATGAATGGCTCCACTTTCTTCCTCATCAATCTCATCTTTTTTTTTAACAAAAACCAGAGAAAATTTATATTAAAAGAGTTGCAAATAATTGCAAGATAAGCACAAAGGATGTGTTATAGGAGCTGTAAATACAAAATTCACCCCCTTGTAAGATCCCAGTAGGAAGTGGTGAGTGGGGGCAATACTTTCTACTATGCTAAAGATGACTTGAGCTTCTACAGTGAAGATCATACAGAAGGAGCCTAGTAAGAAATCTATGAAACAAAGCATACACTTAAATATTGTTTTGGTCTGGTGCTGGGAGTTCTTCTTCTGCTGAAGGCGAAAAATTTAGATCTAGTCGCGGTCGAGGTTCTGGAGAGGAAGATTCATTGTATATGGTTGTAGTAAAATATGGGAAGGCCAAAGGTGAAACAGGTCCAACCACAAACTGAAGAGATTCTATCTGTTGCCTTAGTGCCTCACATTCATCCTTGGTCCACTGTTTCTCTCCCCAGTACTGAATAGTGATTTATGTTATGGATAATACTTGAGATGAAAGGGATCTGAGTTGAATTTGGAGGTTTTGCACCATGTTAACCAACTCCTCATGCTCTTCCACTGAGATGGCACGTTGGTTTCCTGGGCTCCTTCTCATTTTGTCGATTTTCCTTTCGCTGTCTGACTGAATTATGTGAGAGCCTGTATCTCTGTTCAAAGGAGGAATAGAATCCGCTCTGTTCTATGGAGTATGAAATAGGCCTAAAAAATGAGCCATACGTCTACTGATACGCTCCATCACCTTCGCTAGATTCAAAAAATAATTCCTATTTTCCATTTTTGGATGAACACACGAGCTGCAACCATACCCTCTGCTTATCCTGGTATTGCTTGCATTACCGGAATTCAATGCATAATATTCCCATGGAGTCATGCTGAGCGAGTTCCTCCCACTCTAGGTCTTGTTGCCATGCTCTAGAGAATCCATAAGAATGTCGAAGTGACCTCCCGAGTCGAGGGAGATGGATAAATGGTGGAGAGTGACACGTGCTGAGGTGAGGGAGGGAGCATCAAGGCGGCGAGAGGTGAGATGAAGCAGATTGTAGGCCTGGATGCATGTGCCAAGTGTTCCAAGTGACGTGATCAGGGGAGAGGTGTTATGATGAGAAGAGTTCATGACCCATGTCAGATTCAAAGCCCATGTGTCGCACTGAGCAGGCAGGTGAGCTGACTACCAAGTGTCAAGTGCCTGTCAAGTGAGTGACTGGATCATGGGATGGGTCTGTATTGCGTGAGTCCATTGAATACTAACAAACCTGGCTCCAAAGTGATATCCAGGTTTTCTTGGGTATTGACCATTTGGTTGTTGCGTCCAAGGACATGAAAGAGGGAAATATTGGAGAAGTGTTTGATGATTTTTGAGATTCATTGGAGTATGTCATTTAAGTGAATATTCGGGGGATGGGAGCCTTTGCTTGAATGATTTATAATAATCTTAGAGTCACCTATGAGCAAAAGGGAGTGGATGCTCATATTTTTAGCGAGGATAAGGCCTTGATATAGAGCATAAGCTTCAGCTTGATTATTGGATGCAATTCCAAGGCTCTAGTGGAAGGACAGTGTTTGATTTCCTCATGGGAAAATGATGACCCCTCCCGCTCTTTCTACCCTGGGGTTTCCTTTTGATGCTCCATTGAAGTAGAGAATGTGTGTCTGTTGCTCATTGTGCCATTGTAAGAAATCAGAGTCTTCATGAAGCTGTCAGGAGGATCTCATTAAAGAGGGGGGATGGCGAGGGGATGGAATGGAGGGGAAAATAGTGTAGATCCAATCAGATTCTAAGGTGGAGGAGGGGGTGAAGGAGATGGGTTTGGGTTTGGAAAGAAATAATTCAGCCATGAGGGAAAAATTTTTTTTAGCTACATTATCAGGGGGAGAGTGAAGATTGGAAAAGATGATTCTATTTCTGGAGAGACAAATTTTCTAGCAAATGTACTTAGGTAAGGATTTAAATAAGTCTTTGAAGAGAGGTTTGTTTTTGAAGGAGCCCTGATATAGGGAAAGACAATTTGAGAGAGCTCTCTTGGTTGAGACAACCATATGATTTTTTTGTGGAGGCCTTGAAGAGATGTTTTCCACACAGAGATTGCAAAGGGGCAAAGAAGGAATATATGCTGAGAGGTTTCCTGTGCATTTCGACACAACTCACATCTGAAAGGCCCATGCATGTTCCTTTTGAGAATATTTTCCCCTGTAAGTAATTTTCCATGTGGCACTTTCCAGCAAAAAGAGTTTACCTTGGGAGGATTGTCGTTGTTCCAGAGGGAATTACAGGTCTTATCTTTGGGGGGGAGATCTGTTTGGGAGAGAAGTTGTGAATATCCTTTCTTAACAGAGTAAATACCATTGCCTCAACCTCTCCTGTATTTTAGCGTGTTGCAAATGGGGGCGTAGCCTCTTAAAATATTTTGCAGCCGGTGGGCTGCGTCCTAAAGATTGCTTAGGAGACTTTGTAGGTTCCATCCTATACAATCGCCCAAATCAACGTTCCAGGAAGAGATGTCCGAGATATATTTTTTGCCTTACGAGTCTAGCCAATTAATGAGAGGTTGAAGATGAATGTGCTGCTAGAGTGGCTGCTTTCCCATGATGTGGTATGTTCCAATAAGGATCTTCCGACCATTTCTAGGGATCCAGGTGAGATGAATTTTAATGAGAGGAATGGAGGCAAAAATAAGCTTCCCTATTGGAGATCCATTGCTCAGTGAGTGTTGCTATTCTAAACACCTGAGTCAGTCCCCTGCTAGGTATTTATTCAAAAGAATTGTTTTCCACCATTCTTTTCTTCTCAAAATAAAATTCCATAAGATTTTTTCTCTCATAGCCAAGTTAGAGAGGGTAGGATCTTTTATGCTGAGGCCTCCATTTTTCTGTGTGTGTTTTACAATATCCTAGTTTACAAGGTGGAATTTTTTTGTTTCAGTCTTTCCCCCTTCCCAGAGAAAGCATCGTAGGAGATGAAAGATCAAGGTTTTAATGCTCTAGGGTGCAAGAAGGGAGGAGAATTAAAAAATGGGGAGAGCATAGAGGACTAATTTTTAAAGAACAGTTCGACCAACCAGATTGAGCTAGAAAGCACCCCAATGGTCCATCTTGTTTTTAATTTTTTCTAGGATTTGATTCCAAGCTGAATTAGGGAGAGATTTAAGACAAATTGGGATCCCAAGGTATCTGAAGGTTTTCCATTTTTCAATGAGAGGGAAGCGGAATATGTTTTCTATTAGGTGAGTTGTTCTTGTGGGAGTGTTATAGGCGTAGACATTGGATTTGTCACTATTTATGAGGGCTCCCGAGGCTTCGGTAAAATTGTCCAAAGCATTTTTGAATCTCTTGGCTATGACAATGGAGGCACCTCCAATGAGGAGAGTGTCATCAATGAATTGGGAGTGATTTATTCTCTTTGTCCCTCAAGCGATTTTGATACCAGGAATGACCTTGGAGGATCGATCCTTTTCCAGTTGCCTACCAAGAGTTTCTGCCATAATTATGTAGAGGAGGGGGGAAAGAGGGAAGCCTTGCCTCAACCCTCTAGAACTTTTGAAGAAGTTTGTTGGCCGCCCATTGATCAGAGGGGAAATCCAAGGCTTGGAAATGTAGGCCGAAACCCAAGCTATGAATTCTGGACTAAAACCAAATTTTCTCAAAACTCCAAACAAAAAATTATGTCTCACCCTATCAAAAGTGTTGGCCATGTCAATTTTGATAATCATTCCTTGGTCTCCTCGTTCCCTGCTAGAGTGTATAGCTTCGTGGACCAAAATGATGTTGTCAATCATTTGTCTCTTTTCAACAAAACCACTTTGGTTTGGGGAGATAAGATTATGAAGGAGAGGCTTAATTCGGTTGGCTATGATTTTAGTGATGAGTTTGAAGGAGACATTGCATAGGGATATGGGCCTGAACCTAGAGAAGGAGGAAGGGTTTGAGTCCTTTGGTATAAACATTAGAAAAGTGGAATTTATGTTGCCCCCAACCTTTGTAGATTTCTAGACATATTGGATCATTCTCAGGAGATTTTTTTGATTATGTGCCAACATTTTTGATAAAAGTGGGCGCTGAATCCATCTCAGCCTGGAGCTTTATCTGGGTGAAGTTGGAATAAGGCCTCATAAAGTTATTTTTTTGTAACCTCTTGATTTATCTTGACATTATCCTCTTGATTGACAATAGTTGAGATGTTTAGCAACATATCTTCTTGTATGTTGAGATTTGCAATGCCTTCCTCAGTTAGAAGGTGTTCAAAATGGTTTTTGGCTTCTTCTTGGATTTGCTGAAAGTCACTTGTTTTTGTTCCATCTTCTTTTTTTATCTCCTTCACCTTGTTCCTCCAGAGTTTGACTTTGGTTTGTCTCTGAAAGAATCTCGTGTTTCTGTCTCCTGAATTGAGCCAAAGACTCCGATATTTGAGCCTCCAACTTTCCTACTCTGAATGGAGGATTTTTTGATAATCTATGAAGTCCTGTTGTTCTTTTAGAAGAAGAGATTGAGTGGGGAGTCCCTCTTCCATTTCCAATCTGGTTTCTTCCATTTCCTTGATTTTCTTACTTTTTACTTCTTAGTCTTTTTCTTTGGTGATTTTCACCCAATGTTTGAGGGTTGATTTGACTCTTTTTAGCTTCTGCTCCCAAATGTAGTTTGGAGAGCCTTGTATCCAACAACTCCAGACATCCGTGACAATATAAAAAAAATTTGGGTCCGAAAGCCAAAGGGGGTTGAATCTGAAGGGGATGGGACCAAAATTTTCTGGAGGGGAAAGAGTTAGGGTGATAGGACAGTGGTTAGATCCAGCCCAAGGGAGAATGAGAGAGGAGGGGGAAAGAGACTCGTCAAGGAAGGAGCTTCTTAAGATAAAACGATCTAGGCAAGCAGTGATATGCCCAGGTCCTAACCTTCTGTTCAACCAAGTGAAGTGACCATTAGAAGGGTTTATGTCAATTAAATGAAAGGAGGATATGAGATCCTCGAGATTCTCATGAGTGGGGTCCCATACTCGGGTGCCTCCTTTATTTTCTTTAGGATGGAGGGTTGTGTTGAGGTCTCTAGTTATAATGAAGTCCTTAGAATCTAGACTCCTGTGAAGGTTTTGGAGGGAGGACCAACATTCAATTTTTTCTTGATAAATAATGAGCATATACACATTAATGACATTCAAAGTCTTACCTATAGGAATATGAAGAAGGGATGTTCTAATCCAGTGCGTTGTAGAGTGCTAATTTTGAAGAGAGAAGATACTTGGGTTCCACAGGGTGCAGATTCCTCCCGAGGCTCCTCTTGTGCTAACTACCACGCCTTTGCATGAATGTCAGATGTAGTTGCTTTCCTGAAGGATATCAATATCCTTCCTTTTAGTCTCCTGGAGCAGAAGGACATGAGGGTTTTCTACTTTAATTAGGTCATGTATCAACGAGAGCTTGTGTCGACTCCCTAGTCCTCTGCAGTTCTAGGAGATTGTTTTTATCATTTAGAAGGCTTGGAGTTTCCCCCTTTATGGGGGTTGGGTCCATTCTGATTCCTGGTATGTCTTGTTTCTTTCTTAGTATGTTGATATAGAGTTATTTTCTTCCCGAGTTCTATTTCCTTTTTGGCCGAGACTTCCCGCTTGTGCAGATTTGATTTTCTACCCACTTTTTTGATGGGGGAGTCATGGGTATCTGAGTTTGATCCTTCTTCCAATATTTGTTCTAATTCTTTGTCCTCATGGAGAGAAGGTGGGTGAAGGGGAGAAGGCGGTGTTGAGGGAAGGAGAGGAGGAACATATGGGTGGGTAAAAGGGGAGGTAGGCGGAGGTGTGGTCTGATTTTGCGAAGGGGGCGACTCCACTCGGGGTGGATCTTGGTTTGAGATCGGATTGGAAGATTCTAGGTCTTGGGATGTATCAGGTAGGGGTGGCGTGGGGGTGAATTTAGGGTTTTGACCGTGGCGTTGCTATTTTTTCCTTTTAGGCTGTTGCCATTGTTCAGATTCTTCAGGTGGGGTTTCAGGGGGGGACTTGGGACGGTGTTTTGCAAAGTTTCCATACTCATGAATTTTTTTTCATTTGAAAGGTACTTGTTCATAGTCAACTTGTTGCAGATAGGTCCATTTATCTAGAGTGAGGTTAAGAGCTTCAGGCATGCCTTTTTCCAGATCAAATTCTACACAGATATGTGCACAGGCTTGAAGACCATCTTTAGGTTCTGCTCGATCTATATAATTCCTAAGGGTATTACCTATAGAATGAATAGTTTCATTTTTCCAACAGTGCAGGGGGAGGAAGGGGAGGCAAACCCAAACTGGAAATGCATTAGGAATATCGTTCTCAGGGCTGAAATTCGGGGTCCAGCTATTAAGATACATACCTATGGATCTCATAAAGTATGGTCCGCTTATGAAGATGAGATCTTGATCTGATTTGTCTTCAAAAAGAAAGGCACATAAACCTCTTTCGCACAGAAAATGTGAAATATTTCCTTTCAGGTGGGGTTTCCAGTTCTTGTCGATCCAGATTGCCATATCCCGCAGAGAGGGACAGATTCCAGTAAACTTTCCTATGAGTGCATGGTCTACAAATTTTAGGGCGAGGGATCTAGAGCTTCCTTGGATTTGGATCGAGGGGATTTGATCTAGTTTTTTCACGAACTTTGGAGGGGCGTGCTTGTTTGTCTTGGGAAAAGAGGTGATAAGAGAGGCAAAGGATGCAACATCTAGGGAGGAGGTAGAGAGAGGCGACTGGGTAGAGGGGGTCCCCGAGGCCCCTCCAGGAGAGGAGGGAATGCATGAGGAGATAGGGGGGGAGGACGTGCATCAGGGAGCGCTTGATTAGTTGCAACAATTTTGTTTATATGCCATACTTTCATCAATACAATCTTCACTATCATAAATCACTTCTATATAATGAATTTTCCCTTTACCCATACATCTGTGACCTGGTTTCCATGGCTCTCTGCAAGTAAGGAATAGTAGCTTCCTTCTTAATTACCTTCTAGTAGATTCATCCATATTCCCTTTTCCCTTGTCAAACTGCCTGGTTTCTCGCCCTCTTGGAATGATTGGGGTTCTAGGTGTGACCTTGTTTTTGTAGGATTCCCCTACCAAATCTTTGGTGTGCTCAATAAAATCTTGTAAAGTTATAGGATTGAAAGAATTAACCCATCCATGCAAAGGCTCGGTCAAACCTTCTATGTACATCATCAATAACCTGGATTCTGACGTATTTGGAACCATAACTGCTACTCTCTAAAAATCCTCAATGAATGCTTTTGCTGACCCATTTTATCTAATCTGCATGAGATCCTTGAATTGAAGTTCTAAATCCTCCCTGTCAAATCTATCAATGAGTCTCTAGGTGAAGTCAATGTAGGGAGTGACATATTAATGACCTAGAGTGGTCATCCCATGAAGCCACTAGTCATGTGCTTTACCATTCAACTGTAATGTTGCAAACTTGATGGTCTTATCCTCTTCCATGGGGTTCAACTAAAGGTAGGAATCCATCTTTTGTACCTAAGCCTTAGCTAAAATCTAACTAGATCCATCAAAATGAGGCTTCTCCATTCTTCCTTCCTTGCACCCCAAATCATTGTCACCTCTATAGTGTCCTTTAGATATCCGCTTGTATGTGATGTGGAAATACTCTCCCAAGGAAACCTATCTTCGGAAACCAACACTCAGAGAGTTATATGCTATTTCCATATCCTCACATTCATCCTCAGTGCCTCCACACCCAAAGGAATTTGTGTCCCTTGGTCGTGCCTCCAAGAAGGTAGGCATATATGGCCTATATGTGGTCCTTCTAGCCATGTGGGAATGAGAATGTGTGCCTCTAGATGATTTTGGGTTCTCTGTATGATATTTATGACTAGATTCCTCATCATGATTTGTTCCTCCTTGAGATACACCAACTCCTTGGTTTCTTCCGAATAGGGGTGGGTCCTTTCCATGTCTTTTCTCCATCAATAACTGAGAGAGGATACCCTGATGCTTGATTTGTTCCTCCATTATAGTTATCTTTCTCTCCTTTCCTTTATGAAAATTTGCAAAGGATGTCTTTAGTTCTGCCTGTCTCATAGACAAATGATTCTACATATCCTCTAGGTTATGTTGCATAACAACCTGGTTGTTATGTAGTGTATCATTCACTGTTTGAATCACCTTTTCAACTAAAATTGTTGATTCTTATTTCACTTCATTCTTTGTTTCATGAGTTTCTCCCATGCTTTCTTTTGGATCTTTTTCCTCTGGAGTATCTGATAAAGGATGTCCCCCACGACCTCTCCTCCTGGGAATTAGTTTTAATCACAGACTGGCAAAGGATTTCACTCCAATACCACTATATTGTTCCCAAGCAAATTCACTAGGAACTTAAGGGTTTGATTATGATTTGTTTGAATTGATTGTTTGAATATTTTGCAGGTTGCTTCTCAAAGTTGCAATGAAGATGTTTTGTTGAGTTTTATAGCATATAAATGATGGACATGGCATAAAAATAGATGGAAATAACAAGATACAAGAGAGAGAACACACGAGAATAACCAAAAAAATTCAAATCTAACCTTTATTTAATTAACAAGTTGTCCTCCTTTTGACGCTTGAATCCGTCGGGACCGAAATGACAACCTCATGATGACATTAGTCCCCCTTTGTTTTTAGAGAGGTGGTTCTCCTCTTTGGCTAAAAGATATATCTTTGAATATCTTAGAGTAGGGAGAGTGATAGACAACAAAATCCAAATATTTATTGCTTGGATTACTATGAGAATGGTTCTTCAATAACCCAATATGATCTTTATGTGCAACAAAAGTCTTTTAATTAGAAAATATTGAAGGAGGGATTCAACATCGGAATTAAATTGTGATCAACATCACGCACAATATTCTTAATAATATATAAATACATACATATCTTATTCATATGAGAGAATGATTTGATGATCTCAAAGAATTTTAACATATCACTGCAATCAAGATCAAAAGATAATACTTTATATTCTGAAAACAGGGTTACAAAGCATAGTCGAGGTCAACCCCGAAGCAATTCTTTGTGGAGTTTTATTTTTGAAAGATTTTGTTCATTAAAAAAGATTTGACAACCATATAGGTGGATGAAAATACTCCATGATCATATAATAAAATATCTTAGAATAATATAAGAAGAACACTAAAAAACTCAGCCTTGTGCCCAACTCTGAGATTCGAGCATAAAACTATGAGAAGTGGTGTAGAAGAATATATATAAAAAAAATGGAGAAGATGGAGATTTTTTTCATTTGATCAGAAGCTTGATTGTGTATCCATGTTTGTACCTTTTTCTTCCTCTAATATTCTGCCCTGCCCCTCTGACAATAATGAATATTTTTCCTTGTGATGAAGCCTCTCTTCCCTTTTTAAGAAGAGATTTTCTAAGTACTTGAGTAGTTAGGGTTTCTCCCTTCTAGAAATACCCATACACGTTACTTGTTGAAACATTCCCTTTAATAAATGTATCATTAATTACTCATTAATGAATTCACATCATTAATACAAGTATATTGAAAGTGGGTCCCTCTCCTTTTTTATTAAAAGTTTTTAATTAAACTTTTATTTTTTAAAATATGATTAATTTTCCATCAAAATAGAATGACTATAATTTAATTTTATGGAAGTGAAAATCAATTTTTTATCCATTAAAACCACTTCTGATGTTCTCTTCATCATCTCATCTTTCCAACGATATAAAATTTTCCCAAATCCATCGCTCGTATCTCAAGATATGAGCTCGTGAAGTTGAGTTGTCATGAAGGCCCATTAAAAATTCAGCTGACTAATATTTTAATTTCTAAGAAAAAGTTATCAACTTTCAACATTTGAAACCTATAGAAACATATTCTATGTTGAAATACCTTTCCAATGGTATAAATTATCACTATTCCGACACCCGTAGCTCAATTTATGGCCTCCAAAAGATCAACTCTCAACCACCATCGATCAAAGTTGATGAGCAAATCTTAGCCCTTGGATTGATTTTCATGCTTCCCTTCATAAAATTTGACTTTTTAATTTAAAATTCTATCCCACATGAATTGGGATATTATATTCTTCATGATATTTAATACTAAGTGTTTGATAACTTAGAAAGAAACACAAGAAGAGAGGAAATTATGGAGCTTGGAGAATTTGGCCCTTGGAAAATTGTTGAATAAAATAATAATTTTGGAATCACGTTGTCGTCCATCTCATGCCCAGTAATTGATGAATCAACCATTCATATACTTCCATGTGTATTTGTAATAAATTTCCACGTGTCTCTAATAACAATATTCCACGTGTCTCCCTCCATGAGTTGTCACGTGTCACAATTCCATGCTTCCATGTGGAATGTTTTTATTGGTTCATGGTTTAAAAGGGGAAAACTTTGGAACAATGGTTAAGTGTGGGAAATCAGGCGGAAGGGTAAGTGAAGGGAAAATTGTAGGTAGCGGTAGTCAAGGGGGTAGTTTTTAGGTTGCGGGGACTGGTTGGCGGGTTGGGGAGTGAGGTGAATAAGGTAGTGAGGGATGACCAGTGTCTGTGAACCTGATGAGGATTGTGAGTAGTTTGGGAGAAAGGGGAGAAATGTAGTTGATGAAAGTGAGGGAGGAGAAATGTAGGTAGTGGGAGTGGGGGTGAGGAAGTGCAAGGAGGTGAGGGAATGTATGATTCTACCAACCCGTGAACCTGCGGACACTGAAAAATGGCAAAGTATGGAGAGAGAGATGTTGAGTGAAAATTATAAGTATGGTAGCATTGTAATACATGAGAGGAGAGGCGAACATGATACTTAAAAAGATTCTTCAAAAATCAGAACTATGGAAAATATCTTGAGTAACTTAGGCATACAAAAATAGATTTCTAATCCGAAAAAAGCGTGGTGAAGCTGAGACTGAGGAATGGAGAGTGAACTTATAAAAGTTCAAAAATGTCATCTTTTTATATCAAGGATTTTTAGAATCAAAGAGAAGGACAATAAAGATTACCAAATTGTGGTCAACAACTGGCTCCAACTGCGGGACAATGACCCCTGGTGGGTTGCTGAGAAAACAAGAATCTCAAGACCAATTACCTTATCCATTGGGCTATGGATTCATCTTCAAAACAAATTCTTGTAATTATTTTTCTTTCATTGATTTATCTTCAAACTTCAATATAAAGACTACCTTATTATGAAAAACTGAACTGAAGAAACAAAGTATGTACATACATGATCTACCTACCCCAACTTACTTGAAATAAAGGGGCATCTTAGGTGTAGGCAAATTTCCAATGGAGCGATTCAAGCATTGATCTGATTTGTGGAATGAACTCCAAAATTCTAAGATAAGTTAGGACTTGTACCAATGAGTTAGGGGCACTCTCAATATGTACTGGAGAAAAATTATACCAAGTATGGTGAATATTCGATTGCGTTGTTTGACCAACAATGCTCTGGAACCATAATTCAATAAAATCAATTCTTGGCTGAGGATTTTTCGACATAAGAATGCATTCATCCTTTTCTTTATTTACAACCACTTCCATGGTTCTTGATTCATCAAAAATCTCTTGAAAATATTATTCTTTCTTGTAAAGGTGATCTTGTTCATCATTCTTTTCAAGATTCGTTTCTTCCATCAATTCTTTTTGCTGCAAGTTCTCTTGTGATGTTTCATAATTTATCACAAGGCTGAAATCTTCTTGTGTATTTGGTGGAGGCTCCTCAATTTCATTCTCAAATTTGCTGCTTGAAATATCTTCATATGTAGTATATAGGAGGTTGGAATTTTCTTCTTGTAATTTGGAATTTTCATCTTCATCTTCAACAACATGACTTGACTTAATAATTCCATCTACTCTTTGATTAGATTCTTCTTCAAAATTGGTCATTTCATTATCTTTCTTCCACATGGGAGAGGATGGATGGGCAACAACATTTAAAACATCAACAAACACATATGAATGCACTTTTGGGAAGAATTTTTTTGCAAATGAATCTTCTAATACATCCTAACTAGTAATAGAGTTAGGCATTAATGAACTATACCATTCAAGAGCATCCCCTCGTAGAGTTTGTAGGAATAATCTACATGTAACATTGTCTTCAGTGAGGTTGAAATCATAACATGTACCTTTAAATTAATCAAGTGTTGCTTTGCATCTTCTGAAGCATCCCCAAAGAATGTAGAAAAAATTTCAATAGGAATATTGGGCATTTGAAAGTCTATTTCTGGTAGATTTAAAGGGGTATTATGAAACCGCCTCCTTCTTTGAGTATTTCTCTCTTTTGCTGAGCCTTGCAAAGCCATTGATGGGTTTGATGAAGAATATAAAGAATCATTATGACATGAATGAAACCCTTCATTTTGAATTTTTCCAAGGAGTTCATTCTCCCGAATCTTTGGTGCTTCTCGTTTCTTTTTTATATTACAAAAAATGTGAGCCATGCTTACAATAAGAAAAAAATTTCTTGAATATTCTTCTTGAAACTTTGAGCCATGGAGATTTCCAGTTCCTCAAATATATTGAATACAAATCATCCCCAATATGGTCGCCAAAATATTGATGCTTGAATCCGTCAGGATCAAAACGAAAACCTCATGAGGACATTAGTCCCCCTTCGTTTTTAGAGAGGTGGTTCTCCTCTTTGGATAAAAGATACATCTTTGAATATATTGGAGTAGGGAGAGTGATAGATAGCAAACCCCAAATCTTTATTGCTTGGATTTATATGAGAATGGTTCTTCAATAACCCAACATGATCTTTATGTGCAACAAAAGTCTTTTAATGAGAAAAGATTGAAGGAGGGCTTCAACATCATATTTAAATTGTGATCAACATCACACACAATCTTATTAATAATATATAAATACATCCATATCTTCTTCATATGAGATAATGATTTGATCATCTCAAATAATTTTAACAGAGTACTGCAATCAAGATCAAAAGAGAATTTGATAAGTCAACCTCAAATACTTTATATTATAAAAACATGGTTAGAAAGCACAGTCGAGATCAACCCCAAATAAATTCTTTGTGGAGTTTTATTTTTGAAATATTTTCTTCATTACAAAAGCTTTGACAACCATATAGGTGTCTGCAAATACTCCATGATCATATAAGAAAATATCTTAGAAGAATATAAGAAGAACACTCAAAAACTCAGCCTTGTTCCCAACTCTGAGATTCAAGCATAAAACTATGAGAAGTGGTGTAGAAGAATATATATAAGTCGGGGATGTTACAAAATGGTATCATAGCTAAGAGAGACGTCCAGGAAGTGATGTTGCCTGACTTGTTGGTGGTTGGGGTCGTTACAAAAATGGAGAAGATGGAGATTTATTTATTTTGATCAGAAGCTTGATTGTGTATCCATGGATGTAAATTTTTCTTCCTCTGATCTTCTGCCCTGCCCCTATGACAATGCTGAATATTTTTCCTTTTGATGAAGCCTCTCTTCCCTTTTTAAGAAGAGATTTTCTAAGTACTTGAGTAGTTAGGGTTTCTCCCTTCTAGAAATTCCCGTACAAGTTACTTCTTGAAACATTCCCTTTAATCAATGTCTCATTAATTCATCATTAATGAATTCACATCATTAATACAAGTATATTGAAATTCGGTCCCTCTCCTTTTTTAATAAAAGTTTTTAATTAAACTTTTATTTTTTAAAATTTGATTAATTTTACATCAAAAGAGGCTGATTGTAATTTAATATTGTGGAAGTGAAAACCAATTTTTTATCCATTAAAAACACTTCTTATGTTCTCTTCATAATCTCATCTTCCCAACGATAAAATGTTTCCCCAAATCCGTGCCCGGATCTCAAGATATGAGCTCGTGAAGTTGAGTTGTCATGCAGGCCCATTAAAAGTACAACTGAATGATATTTTAATTTCTGAGAAAAATTTATGCACTTTGAACATTTGAAACCTACATCAAAATATTCTATGTTGAAATACCTTTCCAACGATATAAATGTTACACTATTCCGACACCCAGAGCTCAAGTTATGGCTTCCACAAGATCAACACTTAGCCACCGTTGATCAAATTTGATGGGCAAATCTCAGCCCTTGGATTGATTTTCGTGCTTCCCTTCATAAAATTTGATTTTTTGGTTTAAAAGTCTATCCCACATGAATTGGGATATTATATTCTTCTTGATATATAATATTAAGTGTTTGATAACTTAACAAGAAACACGAGAAGAGAGGTAGTTATGGAGTTTGGAGGATTCGACCCTTGGAAAATTGTCGAATAAAATAATAATTTTGGAATCCTGCTGTCGTCCATCTCATGCCTAGTCATTGATGAATCAACCATTCATATAATGCCATGTGTCTTTGTAATAAATTTCCACATGTCTCTAAAAATAATATTCCACTTATCTCCCTCCACGAATTGTCATGTGTCACAATTCCATGCTTCCATGTGGAATGTTCTTATTGGTTCATGGTTGAAAAGGGGAAAACTTTGGAATAATGGTTAAGTATGGGAAATCAGGCATAAGGGTAAGTGAAGGGAAAATTGTAGGCAACATAAGTCAAGGGAGTAGTTTGTAGGTTGCGGGGACGGGATGGCGAGTTGGGAAGTGAGGTGAATAAGGTAGTGAGGGATGACCGATGTCCGCAAAGCTAATGAGGATTGTGAGTAGTTCGGGGGAAAGGGGAGAAATGTAGATGACTGAAGTGAGGGAGGAGAAATGTAGGTAGCAGGAGCGGGGATGAGGAAGTGTAAGGAGGTGAGGGGATGTATGAGTTTGCCAACTCGTGAACCTATGAATACTGAAAAATGACTAAGTATGGAGAGAGAGATATTGAGTGAAAATTATAAGTATGGTAGCATTGTAATATAGGAGAGGAGAGGTGAACATGATACTTAAAAATATTCTTCAAAAATCGTACCTATGGACAAGATCTTGAGTAACTTAGGCATACAGAAACAAATTTCTGATTCGAAAAAAGCGTGGTGAAGTTGAGACCGAGGACTGCATAGTGAACTTATAAAAGTTAAAAGATGTCTTCTTTTGATATCAAGGATTTTTGTGAATCCAAGAGAAGGAAAATAAAGATGACCAAATTTTGGTCAACACCTCCATACAAGAGATATATAGATCTGGAATAATAAGAAGAAATATAGAAGTTGAGACTGAAGGTGCCTTCTAGATACAAGTAATGCGAGTTGTGAGTCCTCCTATCCTTCAAATAGCAGCATGCAAGTCTTAACAAGATCAATTTATTTCCCTTCTGAATACCGGCACCCAGATCTGGCTAGGTTATGCACCTCCTGGCTTGGAAATCCCTAAGAATTTCGGCTTCTTCTGTTTCGCCCTCCAAACACTGAAATAAGGATGTAGATTTATAGATATGGTTATGGGGAACACATAGAGTGAGCTTCTTCAGCTGTTATGAGTGATATAGCCCTCCAACTCACTGGATCCACAAGTGATAGCGCACCCTCCTTCATAAAATTCGTCCCAATGCAATAATAAATCAATATGGATGGAAAACCCCGCACAAAATGATGAGATAAGGTGTTATGGTGATGGAAAGACCTTCTGGACATGGTTTGGATTTATATCTACCTCCTCCTAATAAAATAGAACCTTTCTTTCTCCAACAATGTGCCCAGTTTGCAGAAAACCCCCAAACATGCACCCTATCTTCACAATACCTCCTGATATGAATCTGAAATTGAGTAAAATGGTGAGGGTGGAATCTTTCACCACCTTGGCCAATCTTTGACTAGGAACATAAGAATATTTCACCTCCTTTCTGATCTCTAGGGTTTGTTTACTCAAAACCCTCATAGCGTTCAAGTTGCAGAGATTAAAGATGCTAAATGAAAATGACATGAATGAGAAGTGAGGCGGCGTCCTCTCCCTTTTATACCTCCATATTCTAATTTTCATTTGACTTCTAAAGTATTACTTTATTTCCTCCTCTAAGTCAATTAACCTTTTTAACTGATTTTACCAAAGTCACTTTAATAATATAACCTTTTACTCCTTAGTGACCACTTTTGCACCTCTTAGCCCCCGGGCCCCTATTTTCCATGAGACTATAATATAGAAGGCTGACTAGACTACTAAGTATTTCAATATCCTTGTCAAGAAAAGGGGGACATTAGATGAAAGTATTGTACTCAAAGGGATTTTCTCATCCTACCCCTGTCATCAACCCCATCTTCTCTAGTGGTGAAATCGTGGCAAGCACCCCTGGTGTCGCTACAATTAGTAAGTGTGCATTTAACACTGTCAATGGAAAAGTGGAAAAAATAAAAGCAAATTTTCCTTGCATTAAAAATTTATATATTCACACTATAGTCTCCATGGTTTGATTGCCTTGTGATCAAATAAAATGTTACTCGCTTAATATTATCATGACAAAATTAAAAATAACATACCAAATTATTGATAACGTAAATTAACTAAACCTGATTTATTTGGGTGCTTCACAACTGAACGTCTTCAATGGATTAAAGACCTGAAAACAAATTACCACGAGTTAAATGCTAAGAATATGGCCATCCATTATTCTATATACACTCTGATGCAAAAGAAATTTCTAGTTACCTCTATCTTTATAACACAAGTCCATCAAGTAGTGAGCCTTATTCTTTCCTTCTGCTACATGGTGCCGAGGTATGTATATTTTTCATCTAGTATTTTCTCCCCACTGATTATTTTCTTTGTGGAAAGAAACTCGACACTCATTGCATCCATACCATGCTTTATAGCTTCTTCTGCATTTCCATACCCATTATCTTCAACATACTTCATACCCATGCTCTTCAACATGCTAAGGGTGTAAATGTGGCCTCATTACACCAATCTAGTTGTTTTTCCATATTTTCGGGGATCATGTGCATTGGGATATGGCCAGTTCCTTCATTCATAACATGCACATTCTTCTCCCAAGCACGATGAGTGAGATCGCCTTGAGTAGAAATTTCTACAAATTGTGCAACATTGTTTGCATCATAAATAGAGCCAGGCATCAAGTGATCTCCAATAGAAAGGGAAATATCATATTGATTATAGATGTCAAGTATTTCATCCCAATGCTCATATGCAAATTTCTTTTTAAGATATTCCAAGCACCATTTTTCATGGACAGAGCCTCCTTGAGACACAATTCCATTCATTTGCTTTGCAATCAACGAGATGTACATTAAGAAGGTCCTATATGCACTGAAGCAAGCACCATGTGCTTAGAAAGAATGGAATTATCAGTACTTGTTGAATTTGGGCTTCACCAAAAACTGTTGTAGATACTAACCTTTACTATTCATTTGATAAATCCAATATGTTAGTGTTGGTCATATATGTGGATGCCCTGATCCTTACAAGTCACAATGAGAATTTGATAGCATGGTGCAAGGGGAAGTTGAGCTCTGAGTTTGATATGAAGGACAATCACATAGTTGCAATAAGCTTGAGGTAAAATATGATTTGTTTATTGCTTTTGACATGATTCATTCAGGTTTCTTACATTATTGTTTAGTTGTAGAGTGTTGACAGGGTGCTTGGCTTACCAAAAAACATCCCATTATAACACTTTCCTTCACTAAAGAACATAAAAGATAGGAAAAGGTACAACTCGTGAAACAATATGGTTTATGATGGATACTTGTTGATTTAGAAGTAAAGCAGTTCCAGACAATTGTATTTTATTGTGACAATAAAAGTGTAGTTGGAAAAGAATCTAAATTTCATGCCTAACTAATTATATGGAGGTTCATCATCACTAAATTCAGCTGTTGGTTGGAATTGGTGAGATTGATTTGCAATATTGTGCAACATAAGAGTAGTTTGCATATATCTTCACCAAACTGCTTGGTCTAGATAAGTTCATAAAATTTATAGGCATTGTATCTCTAAAGAGCAAGCATGGGACAACTACTATACCGAATTGAGAATCTCTGAAATAATTGCATAAACTAAAGTTAAAATCCATGAAAATTAGATATATGAAGATCTATCAATGTGCTAAAATAATATAAGAATCATTCTCCATAAGAGCATGGAGGATTGGGGGCATTAATAATGGTCATATTATGTTTTACTTTATAAAAAGTTAATACTAGTTATAAATGTGATTGACAGGTTATTCATAAAAGGTCAATGCTTAGTTTGCAATAAAAGGGCATTAATAATTTTTGAGTTTTATGTAGGTAGTGTTGTTCCTAAGATGATTCCTAGCTAGGAAATTATGTCAAGGCATCCATAATGATTTGCAATTATTTTGAATTTTTATGTAGCTAAACAAAGAACTTATGTAGTGCCCTAGAATTTATACTTAACTATCAATGGATATTTATTACATTATAAAAGGCTTGTTTTCACTCTCTGAATTGATTGGAATTTATCAAAATGATGGACAATTGAAAAAGAAAGAAACAATGGAAAGATAAATAATGTATTCAAATTGAATATATATTACTTATCCTTCAATGGAAGAAGCAAACAAAACTATATCCTTGTGATGAATATGTTTTAATAAATTTTAAAAGAAAATTTATCTTAAAATTCAAAGGCATAATAATCAAACATAGGTCATAGAAACACTTACAGTGAATCAATTGAAAGCTACGTTTAATGATTTTCCTTTGTTTTTTCAACAATGGTTGTCGTACCAAATGGTCACACTTATCACACAGATATAAAGAAAGAAAATGATTATGAAAACTCAGAAGCACATATTACTCATAAGCACATAACCCAAATCATGAAAACAAGAATATTTTAATCTCTGTAAATGAAACTTTTCAGTAATAATTGTTTCTTCTTAAGCCTTGCAGCTAAAAAACAAAAGTCCCTTTACATTCCAATTGAGTGCATACTTGTAGTCATATCACTTGTAACCAAAATTGGTTATGCAAGTTATTTAAAAGTCAACAAAAATTACAAAAATAAAATATTTTTAGAACATAATCCCTGGTTTTGTTGAAAGTTGTTTGCAAATTCATTCTAACTGAATGATTCGATCCCAATCCTACATTGTTGGATATTTAAAAGTCATCCTTTTCTTATAATAAATATCCAATTTAGTATACGTTTCATATGTTGGGGTAGTTACAAATAAATTTCTGAGTTGCCATAAAAGGAAGAAGTCTTCGTCCAGAAGGTAGAAAATTATTTGACCTTTTAACATTCTTGTAATTCCTCCGATTTTACTTGTATCCTCTCTAGATTTTATCAAAAATTGCTGGTAATTTTGAAGAGAGAATACATTTCTCTTTTTATCCCAACATTCTGGTTGATCTAAAAACGAAGAAGACTTGTATTCTTGAAAATATTTGCAAGTAAAATTTGTGTGTTAAAAACAAATGGATCAACTTTGCAACACATCATTAATAGGATTTACTCATTCAAGATGCATATAAA
>JZKD02S1672815.1:158109-190360 GCA_000966675.3 Picea glauca
CAAAAACCCCTAGCTGGGCTTTTTCGGCACCTCGTTTGGCCAAAAAACGAAGAAGTTAGGCTTCCTTGAAGTCTCCCCTTCAAGCTTGTTGTCTCTGCAACTACAAAATGCACCTTCTTTGGCTCAACCTAGCCCGCACGCAATTTAAAGAGTGAAAACCTGGAATCAGGCGCAACCGCACCACTGGTCCAAACTGTCAAACCATTTACGCACTAGCCCTAACTACCATGGCCCGTGGGCACATGGTAGTCATATGACCGCGCGCCAACACACAACATGCTAATGTTTAACAACCGTCAGAACCGTATGTCAAACCCGCACGCATTGGTATAGTGGTCACATGGTATGCCAAACCGCATGCAATAACAAGCAGTTATAATAAATGGTTACGGTGGTAACCACCGTAGCGTTGGTCTCATACAATATAATACATGACCATGGGCCGGGGCTTAGCCCCGGCCCCCCCCACGCCCAAATGCACATTATAACAATGTTAAATATAATGTTTCCCACATACATAACAAGGAACATGAGTGTGCGCGCCGGTTGGGCGGCCTTTCCCAAAGCTTTACCCTGCCCCCGAAGGTCACGGGGTCGACTCTTGCTGAGTGCAGAGTTTTAACCAACAAACAAGTGACACGTGGCGGCCTTTGATTGGGCCACGTGTCGCATTCCCATTCACTTCCAACAAAACACGCCATATTCCAACTGTCTGCCACGTCAGTGTATGGTCTGCCACATCATCCGTACGGTCTGCCATGTCATCGTCCGTACGGACTGTACAGTCAGCACCCATTTTTTTACCTATTTGCCATTTTGAACAAAACGCGATATCTCTTGCTCCCGACGTCCATTTGAACCCAAACGAGTTGCGTTGGGTTTGCAACGACAAGGCCTACACTCTCGTCCGATTTGAAGTGATTCCGAGCACTTTGAATTTTTGAGCAAAATTTGATCCCCTGATCATTGGTAAACCCTTTTCAACCATTTTATTGTAAAGGCTAGAAAACCATTCAACATTTCTATGTAAAGGAATTAATTTGTTTTGAGCTTGTTGAATTAGGTTTCTTTTTGTAAAAACCTTTTCAATATCCATGACCATGTTGGTTCGATTTTTAATTCCTTTTTTACTCAATTCCTCATTTGATTTGGAATTAAGTAACTTAATAATTTTGGTAGTTTTCTTAGGTATGTTTCCTAGCTCTTGGAAAGAAACTTTAACATCTTTGTCCACCTTCCTTGCAAAACCAAATTCTTCATCCATTATTATGATATAATCCCAAATTTTTGTGATTTCCTCAACAATTTATTCCCAAAGCAAACATCTAGCTCCTATCAAATAGAATTTTCCTCCTAATTTAGTTTTCAACAACTCATAATCCTATTGTATCTTAGCCTTAGCTTGTTGATAACTCTTAAGTTGTTTATCTCTTTCTACAATTTGATCTATGAGAATTTTTATTTCATCATTTTGTGTACACACTTCCCTCTTAGATTTTTCCAATTCAATTTATTTAAAATTTAGCTCAGATAAATCCTTAACTAGATCATCTGGTGAATCTACAGATGTTGAACCTTGTGATGATGAATATCCTTGTTTCAAAATCTGAATTTGTTGTTCATATAATTTGATTTGTTCATTCATGTGAACCATTCGATTTAAAAGTTGGTATTGTTCTCGTTGGATTGCTTGTAGCTCTAGATTCTGCACATGATCAAGATCAACCAAATGTAGCTTCTTCTTTAGTACAAGGATCTCATTATATATTTGAGCTCATTATCTATTGCATTGGTTCCTCATCCCTAGAATTTTCTATTAGTATTAAGAGTTTCTTATGCAAATCATCAATCCTTATTTGCTTTGTCCTGGTAAGTACCTTTTCCTGTCTCAGTGGTTCCTTCAATTGATTGTTTACCTTTTGCAATTTCTTCATACCAAGAGTAATTTGGATGACATATCTACTCACCATTTCTCTTGTTTGTCTAAGCAAGTCCATCTTGTCAACTATATGAATTTGTTCAAGATCAACTGAAGAGTTTGTTGCTCTATAATTGTCAACACTTATAAGGCTTTGATCAATTGGTTCTAATAGTAACAAATTTAATCTTACTTTTTCAAAATATAATGCAAACAATAATATAGATTTAGAAGAATCTTGATCATGCTCAGGGAAAAAAATTTGCTTGATCTCTACATTTTTGTCCTTCATTTTGTCATAATCCAAAAATATATTTTTTGGCTTGTTTTCTGAAGTTTCTGCACCTTCTTGATTCTGAATGTTATCAAAGATAGCTGATGGAAGAAAATCTATTGTAAAAGAAGGTTTATTTTGAGTCTCTTATGATGTATCTTCTATAACTTGAATATCTTATTCTGAAATTTCCTGTGTGTTTCCTTCAATCCTTTGCTTCTTCCTAGAATGCTCATCTTCTGACTCCGAGATGGCTTGAAGCTCCTCTAAAAAATTTCTTTTAAATGATTTCTCTTGTTGTCGGGGTGTGTCAATGACTATTGTCTAAGAAACCTGAAATATATTATGTATTTTCCCTTGAAGAGTCTTTTGAACATACTTCCAACTATACAGGTTCATTATCTGCCCCACTTGAGATTTGTTATGGTGCTCATAGGAAGTTAATTCAAGCTCTTGTCTTTTGGATGATATGATTCCAAAAGGATCATATTGTTGATATTGTGGTAGTTGTGGGAGGTATTAACCTCCATATGTAACCTTTGACTAGAATAAAATATTCTGGAAGCAAGAGAAACCCTAAATAGATGTGTAAAAACCCTAGAAGACAAGTCGACTAATTAGAATAAATAATATTAAAGGATTACCCTCTAGAAAGACAAGTCAGCCTAGACATGTGACAAGAACCACAATAAATAGGAGGTGCTCTAGCTCATTTGTACATACTCACCTCACTCACTCTCTTAGAAAGGTGTAGCACAAGTTTGGAGCTGCAACTACAAGAAATGAAGGTGGATCATCTGGGGTGTTTCTTGGTCTTTCTCTCTAGCACTATCTAGCCCAAGATATATGCCCTACCTTCTAGTATTTCTTAGTGGTATTATTGATGACATTATTGGTGGTATTATGATATTCTTAGTGGTATTCTTGGTGGTAGCCTAAGAAGTGCAACTGCAACTGCTGCAGTTGAGTATTGTCCTTTTATTAGGTTGTTGCTGCAATTGGATGGTGTTTTATGGTTCCATCTCATGCTACTGCTGCAGCTAGGGTTTAGCTATTGGTTCTAGTATGGATTTCTGGAATCATTCTATCTAGCAAAGGTTAAGGTGCTCGGGGGTGGCTGCATGCCTATGGATGGGTGAAAATAGTGATATTGTCTATGGTAAAATGAGCACATCGAAATATTATAATAGGTTATGGGCCCACACTACCTTCAAAACAGTCTAACCGTTGGAAGGTAGAGTGGGACTTCTTTGTCAAGCTCGTTGTAGCACCAGTTGCAACTACAACTAGGGTTTTTGATTTTGCAGCTGGAGAAAACCCTAATCTAATTCATTGGGCACTGTAAGTGAAGCATTGGACCTAATGTTTGGGTATTCTAGTGCACCCTAGCCTAGCACACCCTCTGGTTCCCTCAACCAGTAAAAATGTCAAGTTTGATTTTTTGGTCAAAGTCAAAGTCAAAGGGATCGTCAAAGTCAAAGGTTGAGTTTTGGTCAAAATTGATTTTGTAGTCAAATTTGAACTTTTAGAGTTTAACTTGTTTTAATCATTGAACCTTTTTTATTCAGTTTCTAACCTCTTCTTGTCAAGATGGTGCCTAGTTTCAGATTAGAGGACAAGTTTAATGGTGCTAAAAATTTCAAAGGTATGCACTTGTATATGCTTTTCAAGTTATATCATCCAACAAAGTATGAGTGTGTTTGTAGGGGATGTAGAAGAGACCTTATCCAAGCCATGATATTGGATTCAGTAAATTCAGAGGAACAATCACACCCTTCCTAGCAGTTGAGGCTCTAGGTTCCAGGTTTGATTGATCACATTGTTAAGTTTCAAATTGCACATATCAAGTTTGATAGTTGCTACAATACAAGTAAACACTATAGTTGTGACAACAATCATTGAAAGGTTCTATTATTGCTAGGTATACTTGGTTGCATGTAAGTACTATTGGTTTCATGTGACCACAACCTTTGAAAGGTTCTATTATTGCTAGGTATACTTGGTTGCATGTAAGCACTCGTTTTCAAAATGAACTAACATCTCCTCTAGGAGATATTTCTTGTTTTTCTCCCAAGAAGGTCACCTTGGTAATCCTATGATGACTACCATCCTTGTTACCATAGATATGTTCTTATGAAAATGCTATTGGAAATACTTTTTCTCTTGTTGTTCTTGTTTCGGGCAGGTCACAGGTGATAGCTTTAAGAAGGCGCTACATTGACAATTGCAAACATGGAGTATATGACTCCATCTAGTGGTGAGGCAAGTAATCTCACCAAGTACCAATTCTAAAGGAAGCATGTAAATCAAAAGGAGTTTTGGATATGATACACTCATATGTGTGTGGAATAATGTCAACCTCCTCACTAAGCGGATAAAGATCTTGAGGTTCGATAATGAAGGGGAATACACCTCCAAGGAGCTCGTTACCTTTTGTAAAGCAGACAGGATTAGGAGGGAGCTAATTGTCCCACATAATCCTCAACAAAATGGTGTGGCATAAAGAAAGAACTGATCCATTGAAGAATATGTTAATTCAATCATGAATAATCAGAATCTATCCATGTTTCTATGGGGAGAAGCAACTATGACAATCATATATGGTCAAAATAAAAGTCCTCATTGTATATTGAAGAACATGACTCCAGAAGAAGCTTTATCCAGAAAGAAGCCAAGTGTTGAACACTTGAGGACCTTTGGATGTCCTTTCTATATTCATGTTCCCAAGGACAAAAGAAAGAAGTTGGAACCTTCAGGAAAAAAGGGAATATTCATTGGGTATAGTAAATCATCAAAAGATTATAGAATCTATGCTCCAGGTCAACAAAAGGTTGAAATGAGCAGAGATGTGAATTTTGATGAAATATTGGCTTCAAGAAATCTATAGAAGATTCCATGGATCCCAATGATGAACAAGAACATGAAGGTCCCAAGGAAGAAACTACATGGTATCCAGAACATATCAATGCATAACCTTCCACATTTGAAGAATAAGTCAAGAAGAAATAATGGAAGGAAGCTATGATGGAAGAATATCAATCCATCATGAAAAATTATGTATGGGAATTTGTGCCTATACTTGAAGGAAAGTATGTAGTCACTTCAAAATGGGTTTACAAAATAAAACATGCAGTAGATGGGCATCAATAAAATACAAGCCAAGAATCATGGCTAGAGGGTTATCCCAATAGGAGGGAGAAGACTATGATGAGACGTTTTCTCCAGTTTCCAGATAGACCTCTATTAGAGCCATCATATCTCTTGCAACATCCGTGGGTTGGATTTTACATCAGATGGATGTGAAGACTACTTCTCTCAATGGATTAATTATGGAAGAATTATACATAGATCAACCTCAAGGTTTTGAGGTACACTTGAGAGAAACCCATGTATGTAGATTAAAGAAGGCCTTGTATGTAATCAAGCAAGATCCAAGAACTTGGTATGCACGGATTGACAATTACTTGACGAGACTTGGATTTTCCAAGAGCTATGTTGATCCAAACCTTTATTACAAGGTTGTGAATGATGCACCTGTTATCCGGCTACTATATGTTGATGATTTGTTTTTGACAAGTGGAGAGCATCTCATTATTCAGTGTAAGAGGGAGTTAGCCTCTTAATTCGATATGAAGGATCTCGGTCTCATGAATTATTATTTGGGACTATAATTTTGGCAGAAGCGTGGTGAAATATTCCTGGGGCAAGTGAAGTATGTTGTAAAGATCCTTCAAAAGTTTGGAATGATGGATTGCAAATCCATGGAAACTCCCATGGTGACAGATCTGAGGAATTTGATATACTCTGATTCTGATCGAGTAGATTCATCCATGTACTAGAAATTGATTGGATCATTGATGTATTTGGTTAAAACCCATTCAGACATTTGATTTCCTATGAAAATGTTGAGTCAGTTCCTAGTGGAACCTAGACATGAGAATTGGATAGCTGCAAAGCACATTTTGATATATCTTCGTGGGACGCTAAATTATGGTTTGAGATATGCCTCAAACAGTGATGTACAACTACATGGATTTACTGATTTAGATTGGGCAGGGAGTGCAGATGATAGAAAGAGTACTTCTAGTGTATGTTTTAGTTTGGTCTCTATTATGATATCATGGGCTAGCAGGAAACAAAAGTATGTTGCACTCAGCACTGCAAAAGAAAAGTATATTTCAGCTTATGATGATTTTACAGAAGCAATATGGCTCCGTAAGATGGTTTTTGAACTATTTGATCAGGCATTGGATTTGACTTTGATATATTGTGATAATCAGATCTATGTGAAGCTTTCAGAGAACCATGTGTTCCATGATAGGTCGAAGCACATTGAGATCAAGTACTATTTTTATTTGTGATAAATTCTAGAAGGGAGAAGGGATTCTCCAGTACATCTCCACCGATGAGAAGACAACTGATATTTTGACAAACCTTGTGTCCAAGATAAAGTTTTTATACTTTAGGGACAAGATGGGACTTGTGGAGATACCTCCCTTGGTTGAAAGGGAGGATATGGATTCCTCGGTTGGGAGGGAGTTCTTATATATGGCATCATGGATAGTCAATGTGTTGGTGGACATACATTCTCCAGGTGGAGAATGGTCCAGGCAGCACAAATTGTTGGTGGACAAACATTCTCTCTATGGAGAATGGTCTAGGTTGATATATTGTTCATGTACCATGGACAAATATTCTCCTGGGGAATTTCCCAGACAGGTATAATGGACAACTATTCTCCTGGGGCATTGCTCAGATAGGTAGAATTGAAAACTATTCTCCTGGGGCATTGCCCAAATATAAAGGCCTCCTTGGTATATATAGGATACTAGGAAGTACAATTACAACTAATGGACCCAAGCCGACATAAATAAAATAACAATACTAATGTAATATTCCCCAATTAAGAGGTAATGTTCCATGAATTAGGGATTAACATGCCCCTCCTCTCCAGACAAGTGCTTTCCTCAACAATTGAGTAGTTCTGGATGTTTTTGTATAAAATAATCATCTTCCCACATGGAATCTTTAGCAGGTAGTTTCTTCCACTTAATTAGATACTCTGAAATTGATGTATTCTTCAACTAGCGAATTCTTGTGTCAGTGATAGCTTCAAGCGCCAATATTATTTTTCCTTTTCGTCATGTTCTGGAAATATAGTTTGAACTGGGAGCTTGTCACCTGTAACCTTTTTTAAGAACAAAACATGGAAAACAAGGTGTACTCGTGAAGATGCAGGCATCTCCAATTTGTATTCCATAGTACCAATCTTTTGCAACACCTTATAAGGGCCATAGTACTTTGGTGATGATTTATTATCCTTCTTAGCTTGCTTGAGGGACATTTGTTTGTATGGTTGTAGTCTTAAAAATACCCAATTCCCTACTTCAAAACTTATTTCACTTCGATGTTGATATGCTTGTTGTTTCATGTGATTTTTTTCCATGATAAGGTTGTCCTTTAAGAGTTTTATAACTTGTTGTTGATGCTCGATGTGATCTTCCACTGCTTGAACCTTATATTTTTATTTTAGAAAAGAAGTGATGGATGGTGGGTGATATCCATAAAGCACCATAAATGATGTCATTTTTGTTGCAGTATGAAAGGAAGTGTTATACCACCATTATTCCAAGGGTAACCAATTGAACCATTTTTTTGTTTTATCAGATACAAAGAAATGAAGGTATCCTTCAAGACATTTGTTCACTATCTCAGTTTGTCCATCAAATTGAGGATGATAACATGGGCTATGATCCAATTGAGTACCCAAACAAGAAAATAATTTTGTTAAAAAATGTCCAGTGAAAATGGGATCTCTGCCACTTACAATAATCTTTGGGCTTCCATGTAGATTTTGAACTATCTCCATGAATGTAGTAGCAATTGTACTGTATTTGAAAGGATGAGAGAGTGCACAAAAGTGTGCATACTTGGTAAGTCTATCAACAATCACCATGATTACACTATTTCCTTCAAACTTTGGTAACCCTGTGATGAAATCCATGGAAACCTCCTCCTAGCATTGACTTGGAATGGCTAATGGTTGTAAAAGACCTGGGGTATTAATTGTTTCCACCTTATTTTGTTGGAAAACCAAACATTCTGCCACAAACCTTTGAACATCAGTTTTAAGGCCCTCCCAAAAAAATTCCCTCTTAACCGTGTGATAGGTTTTCAAAAATCCTGAGTGCCCTCCTATCGAAGAGGTGTGCAATTACAAAAGTACCTTTTGTTTGAGTTGGGAGTTCTTAAATAAATATAAGCGATCTTTATACCATAGTGTATAATTTTTCCATGTAAATGTATCGGATGCACTGGAATCCTATTGCAACCTTTGAATGAAAGTCCACACTTCTTCATCATTCTTCCATTCATCCCTTTCTTTTGTTATCCAATTAGGTTGGATGATAGAGATAGCACATAGAAATGCCTCAACATCTTCATCCTTTCTTGAGAGTGCATCTGCCACAACATTTTGCTTCTCTTTTTTGTAGATGATTTCAAAGTCATAACCCAACATCTTGGTCGCCCATTTTTGTTTCTCTTCTGAAGATAGTCTTTGTTCCAAGAAGTATTTAAGACTGTCATGATCTATTTTTGGTATATCTTCTTCCTTTATTCTAATATGATGATACCCTAAATGGAGATCCAAATTTGTGAAGTATATTTCTCCATGTAGTTCATCTAACAATTCATTAATGACGGGAATGGGAAACTTATCTTTAATGGCTATATTGTTGAGCTCTCTATAATCCAGACACATACATCATGAGCCCTCTTTCTTGAGTACCATTACCATCGGTGCATAGTAATAATTTTGGCTAGGTCTAATAATTCTAGCCTCTAACATTTCTTCAACCATACGCTCAATTTCACTCTTCTAGGCATAAGGGTGTCTGTAAGGCTTGATGTTAGGAGGAGAACTCCCATGAATTAAGTGAATAGTATGATCATGATTGCGAGTGGGTGGAAGACCTATGGGAATATATTCAAATACTTTGGAATTCTTATCAATGATACCTTAGATATCTAGGGGAATAGATGGCTTAGATGTTTGAACATCCAGTGAGCATAGTTGTACAATTACACCATGATGCCCCTTTTTCAATAATTTTGTCATGTCATTAGAGCTTACCACCTTACTAGGTTTCCCTGTGATACCCTTTAACTCAAATTCCTTTTCCTTCCAATGAAAATTTCATGAAAAGTTCTTGAAAATTAAAATCCACTGTTCCCAATGATTGTAACCATTGGATCCCTAGTATGAAATCAACACAACCCATGGGTATATCAATCATTGGACCATTCATTACATATTCCCCCATAGTAAGATTGATCTTATGGGATTTTCCTAAGAAATTTATAGTTCCTCCATTTGCAATCATTACTTGAAACTATGGCGTTGGATATATAAAGCAATTGGGAGCTTTGGATAATTTGCAGTGAATGAAATTATGAGTACTACTAGAATCAATTATCCCTATTACCTTTTTATTTTTGCTATATCCTTCGATCTTAAGGGTTTGAGGAGTTTTAATTCCAACCAATGCATGACATGATATGGTGGGAGTCATTTCTTCAAAATAAATCTCTTCTACATCTTCATCTTGAGATGGTTGTTGTTGTTGTTCTTCTTCTCCTTCCTCTTCACAATCTATGTAGAATAATTTCTTCTCATGACACTTATGTCCCTTACTGTACTTGATGTCACAATTAAAGCATAAACCTTTTTATTTTCTTTCCTCCAATTGTTGAGGTTTTAACCTTGTAGGTTGAGATGGTTTAGAAGAAGGAACATTATTCTCTCGATAGATGTTAGGGGTGGTCCCTCTAGTAGCCATAGCCAAATTTTTATTTTCAACATTTCTCACCACCCTAAACACATTCTCCAATGATTTGGGTTCCCAAAGGCTAACCTCATGTTGAATGTTATTCTTTAAATTTCATATGAAGACATCAATAAGGTGTTCATCTAGAATATTTGTTACCTTTATATTCAATCTTTGGAAGTTCTCAATGTGCTTCGCAACTGAACCCATTTTCTTGAGATTTATCAATTGGTTGAAGAAGATATTGCTCCTTGTATCCTCATAGTGTGCTATCATTTCTTCTATGAAAATTTTTACAAGCGATAAGTGATTTGTGAGAACAAAGACATCAATACCACACAAACTGATTAGGTTCTAAATATAAGGACACAATTCATACCTTTTTTGTTTGAGGCACATCATGTAGATAAAAGAACTTCTCCATCTAGAGTATCCATGTGATTGGATCCTTGCCATCAAACTTTCTCATATTGATATTAGGAAAGTGGTTGGTCTTCAACCCAAAGATGGAGTTTCTCCATTCTTGATTCATCTTCCTTGTGTCCTCATCCTGAATTTCATGGGATACATTTTCACTTTCAGGTGGCCTCTCTATTATAAAAAATTTCAACTCTTCCATGATCTCCTCTTTTAATCCATCCATCTTAGTATCCATCATCGCTTCCATCTTAGCTTCAGTTGAATCCATCATCCTTTGTAGTTCATCTTTTCTTACTTCCTTCTTTTGTAAATCCTCTATGTCCTTGCACATTTCGTCACCTTCATCAAGAGTCCAAGAAGGAAAGTATGAGGGCTTATTTGGTGTAGAATTTCCCTTTTTTGGTGGCATGTTGGCCAAGTATCACTGCAAGGTAGGAATTCCTAATTGGATTGGGAAGAGGTCCTCACGGACAAGAGAGTGTTAGGTTCTATAGCTCTCTGATATATGTGCATGGTCCAACAATAATACTCGACCCAATATATCAGGGTACTAACTAAGGAGGATTGACCATGCCCTTAGTCATACTATCTAACTACCCAGGTACTAGAGAGTGATCTCCCCGAGTGTTGTTCTTGGTGTACTATAGCAAAAAGATGACGAAATGGTTTACTCAGTTGGTCTTAGGATTCTAGGGGTCTCCCGATATACATTGGGTACATGGGAGATCAAATCCATAGTAGTGCTGTCTAATGTGCAATCGTTCAAAAGGGACCTTCCGATATACTCTAGGTACATGGAAGAACCACATAGTCCCCGGGTTTTGGCGTTGCCAAGTAACGACAACTCCTACATTTAAAGACGTTGGAATACGTATGTACCTAAAAAACCCTAATGTTCTCCCAAATTTATGTGATTCCTTTTAACCGAATTTATTACACTTTTTGAATCACCCTAATTGGATCTTCTAGTCAAAAGATATGAAAATTTCCAAAAAACAACGCACCTTTTAGAACCCCAATTTGGAGACTGTTTTTCTAGATGACCTTTATTCTGTTGTAGTTATGAAATTTCAGCCCTTTTGAGTCTAAAATTTCTTCTTGGGGTATCGATGTGTCTTCTTTCCAACCCCATAGGTTAGACCAAGATTGGATTCTCAAATAGAATTTTATGATAACTTTCCCAAGATGTGCTTATTTTTTTCCCTTTCAGGAGAGCGAACTTGTACGGACTGCCACATGCCACTGTCTTCACTTCAGAACTTGAAATTTGTACCAGTAAAACTTAGGTCCATACCCTAACCAATGGAATGGGTCTCACTCAAGTTGGAGGTCTGTAGCTTCATATATAACAATTTTCCTAAGGACACATGTTTTATATTGAAATCTGGACCAACCAAAAACCCTAATTTCCTTAGGGAATAACCTTCAGAGTATAATGAATAAAGGGATGAAATTTGTACACAAGATAATTCACTATTCCTCTTTCACACTGTAAAAAATTTAGAACCTGAAACAAATCCAAAAAAAATTGGGAGCAAAAATTCCAATAAGACTTGTTTCATACTAGTTTCAAGACTAGTCAAAAACCCTAACTTGAACAAAATGTATCTCCAAAAATATAATGAACCAAGATCTGAAATTTGGACCCAAGTTATCTCTATATGTCACCTCTACACCATATAAATTATAGATACTGAAACCCTCCAGAAAAAAAAAAAAAATTGTAGCAAAAATTCCAAGAAAACTTGCTTTGAAGAAGCCAGTCCCGAGGATTGTCTAGCTCTGATACCAAATGTTAAGAACCATATATCAAAATAGCATAAAAACCTCAGAATAAGTACTCAATTCCTTGAAAAAGAGAGAAATTTAGTTAATAATCCTGTTCGAGGGGGAAACCTCTTTATACATCATATGAATTCACAATTACAAGATGATTCTAAATGAAAAGGTCTCCTTGGTATATATAGGAGACTAGGAGGTACAATTACAACTAATGGACCCAAGACCACATAAATAAAATAACAATACTAATGTAATATGCCCCAATTAAGGTAGTGTACCATGAATTAGGGATTAAAATATAGTCAGTGTGTTGGTGGACATACATTCTTCAGGTGGAGAATGGTTTAGCAGAACAAATTGCTGGTGGACAAACATTCTCCCTGTGGAGAATGGTCCAAGTTGACAGATTGTTGATGTACCATGGACAACTATTCTCTTGGGGCATTTCCTGAAAAAGTATAATGGTCTAGGACATCTATTCTCCTAGGAATTTTCCCAGATAGGTAGATTGTTCCGTCTCCCTGATTTCATAGTAGTGACCAGAGTGGGGAGATTGGTACATGACATAAATTTTCCCTATGTTCACAGTAGTTTCCAGAGGGGGCAAAATGGTCCAAGACAATCATTCTTCTATGACGTATGTCTGGATTAGAAGAATGGTCCTTATCTCCCATGGCATGGATTTCATCATCTGGGAGGACAATCATTATTCTAGGACATATGTCCAGATTAGAAGAATGGTCCTTGTATCCCATTGTGGGGGCTTTCAAAATTTGTTGGGACATTCATTCTTCCTGTGTCACAGGTAGTTACTAGGATAGGAAGAATGGTCCCTAAATCACTCTTTTGAGTGAGTGAATTATGCGATACACTCTGTTAAGTGCGCTAATTCCAACACATGACTTATTTAGCATCATGCCTGCTTACTTAGATGGAGTATGGCCTCGAGAGATGATGTAGACAATGATACGATTTAATGCTAGGAGACTGTTGTACTGCATGGTGATAACTTGTGTAACTATTAGTTGACTGTAGTGGAGATTGTGTGTCTCTGGACAATAGCTATGTACTACTATGGTGGATGTGTTCCATTGGTAGTGACTATGTGTGACTAGATAGTAGTTGTGCGCTACTATGAGTGGTTGTGTACCACTGGATAACAATTGTGTACTACTATGGATCAACACTGTTGTGATCTATTGAATGGAATTGTAATAATTGTTTACTACTACCTGGTTGCCATGGATACTATCAGTAGTGTTGAAGGTGTTTCCTAGGCTAGTGTGCCAACTAGTAGTGTTGGAGGTGACCGCCAACTAGATGGATAGTGGTGATGATGCTCGTGACTTGATCTGTGTGATCATGAGATAGCCTATGTGGCTATGATCATGCTACCTATAGAATGGTATGCAACATTATGTGAGCCTTTACCATACCATGTGAAATGGATGGATGTGTTTGAGACCATTACAGTTAATACCTCCCTATCTAGGAGGGAGTGTTGATATTCTGGTAGTTGCAGGAGGTATTAACCTCCATATGTAACCTTTGACTAGAATAGAACATTCCATAAGCAAGAGAAACCCTAAATATATGTGTAAAAACCCTAGAGGACAATTCAACTCATTAGAATAAATAATATTAAAGGATTACCCTCCAGAAGGACAAGTCAACCCAGACATGTGACAAGAACCACTATAAATAGGAGGTTCTCTAGCTCATTTGTACATACTCACTTCACTCACTCTCTCAGAAAGGTGTAGCGCAAGTTTGGAGTTGCATCTGCAAGAAAGGAAGGTGGATCGTCTGGGGTGTTTCTTGGTCTTTCTCTCCAACGCTATCTAGCCTAAGATATGCACCCTGCCTTCTAGTATTTCTTGGTGGTAATCTTGGTGACATTCTTGGTGGTAGCCTAAGAAGTGCAACTACAACTGCTGCATTTGAGTATTGTTCTTGTCTTGGGTTGTTGATGCAGTTGGATGGTGTTTTTTGGTTCCATCTTGTGCTACTGCTGCAACTAGGGTTTATCTATTGGTTCTAGTATGGATTTCCGTAATCATTCTATCTAGCAAAGGTTAAGGTGCTCGGGGGTGGGTGCATGCCTATGGTTGGGTGACAATAATGATATTGTCTATGGTAAAATGAGCAGAACAAAACATTCTAACACATATTTCCATGTTTCTCCTTGCTCAAGATTCAATCCTTGCAACGATGATTCTACAACCTGCACATATTTTCTATTGTTCACAATAAAAGGTCCCACTTCTCTTTTCAAGTTGAAATTAGTCCTCTTTTTCTTTGAAACAAAATGAATATTATCTAATCTAAGACTTTTCCTTATGAATTCTAAGGAAAAAATCCTTAGTGTAAGGAATTTGGGCAATCTAAAAGGTTTAATTTCTGCTCCATATATCCTTATTTCAGTATATTTTTCAAATAAATACCAGTTTCCTAGTTTGGTTTTTGTAGAGTCATGCAAACGTGTCCTTACTTTAGGAAAGATTCTAGGAGAACTTTCTTCATGAAACGGGCTATATGATATGGCCATAAATGTATTGAATTTTTTTGAAAACCCAACATTTTGTGGCTTCTTTCTGACTATTGGTGTCCAATGAATGACTTGCATAGGATTTCCAGCATTATCTTCAGTTTCTAAGTTCAAATTTGAAAATTTATATTCTTTGAAAAACCAAAGAAAATATACTAGATAATATTGATATATACATGATCTACTCATTGTAAATTCGATGAGTTGATAGTGTAAAGAATTAGCTAAATATTGTGCAAATTGGAATCTAACAATTGGTTGGATTGTGAAAGGGAAAATAAACTTAAATAGACCTAATATAGTGTCATCAACAATCCTATCACTATCATATCCCAAAACAACACAAGCCATGCTGATAATCTATTGTGCGATTGGTGAAAATATAACAGTTTCATAATTATCAAACTCTTTAGGAGGATTGCTATTTTTCTCTATTAAAGATAGTATTAAAGCTTATCTGTCATGTAAATTTAACTCTTTATAGACAATAGCTAAAGCTTCTTCATTTAATACCTGGCCATCTGTAATTTGTTGGACTTTCAACATCTCAGAAATAGACTCAGTT
Organism: Picea glauca; assembly: GCA_000966675.3. Taxonomy (NCBI): domain Eukaryota; kingdom Viridiplantae; phylum Streptophyta; class Pinopsida; order Pinales; family Pinaceae; genus Picea; species Picea glauca. The sequence goes on from JZKD02S1672815.1 coordinate 173,446, forward strand.
GGAATTTCAAATAACAATGACCCATTTATGGACAATATACTCGTAGAGGATGGAACATAATTCAAAGCACACTAGTGAACAAATTATGGGAAATTATAAGTCCTAGGAACAATTAAACGGGCCAATTTCGACTCCCATGCATGAAAATAATCAAGTAACTAATTATATATGTCAAAATATAGTTTATGCAATTCATAGAGATCAAATGAAGTAATTGGGTTGAAAATTTGACAATCCTCATCCTCTAAATCATGTTCTACTATAGATAGGGTTTTGGACTTTTTAGAACTTGAGGGTTTTGACATTTTGACAAATTGACAGGAATGGGCCTTTATCTTCTTACCCAGAACAATTGTTGAACAAAACCCTTGATTATGTCGACAAATCTGACAAAGCACACTCTGAAAATGCTCATGTGAGTTAAGCTCACTTTCATCCTTCGTTAATAGTAACCAGTGAACTTTTATGAAAATTAACCTGCAAACGATATTTCATTTACACACACATTTAAGCAAATAATTTATTAATTTATAATGTAACATATTTACAAATGAAATATGTACAGAACGGGTAGTTTCGAGATCATTAGGGTGGTTTCATTTCATAGTTTTGCACGGGGTCAAGTGACGGTTTTGAATACCACATGATGGGGGGTCAAGGTAGATCCTTTTTTCGACACATAGCATGGGTCAAATCCGCCCTACGTCACCTCGGTGGGTTATGCCCTTTTAAATTTCGATCCATTACACAAATATCAGGAGGGATATTGATGCTAGGGTTATGAAGATGACACTTTTCATCATATAATTTGTAGAGGAATTAAACATGGGAAAGTACAATGATGGGTTACCATTTTGCCAGAGCGGTGTTTCTCTCTAGTTATGTGGATGCTCGAATGGTGGAATCAAAACCACCTATGAGGGATCCTCGTTCCTCCTCTGGAATTCACGTGTCTAAGTGTGGTTTCCTTATAAACCATCAGGGGTGTTCCCCCTCTTGCTAACCCTCGTGCTAGTTACCTATGTGCGCTAGATTCAAATCATTGATCCTTTGATCAATAATCAATGGTCATGAAGGATTGTACCTCATGACCAATGTTAATTGCAGGAATAGGTGGGCATTGGTACACTAAGGTGACATGGCACGATGGGGTATGCCATGTGTCACTTTGGAATTGGACGCGAGATAAATAAATGGGACCCTCGCCGTGCACAGGGTCTGTGGTAAGTGCAGTAAATCAGAGTCGTTGGATCTAAGAGTGGAATAATCTCCACCATAGATCCATATGGAGAAACTCCCATTAGACCCTGGACCATGGGGAGTTTTAGTGCAAAGGATATTGGTAAATAGTCGAGGTCCCAATGTTCAAGGTCATTTGGCGGCAACACGTGTCCTCTTTAGATTCCACATGAACATAGGTAGACAGTGTGGGAAATGATGCCACATGGAGAAGGGTGATTCATCCAAGTGTTAAGTGTGGGGCCAAATCAAACCTAAAATCTTGTGTTAGCACCCCTAAATGATGGACGTTAGATCTACTTGTGAGAGATCTTAGTTGTAGATCTTGTGGTAAAGGTCGAGAGTTGTAATATTGAGATTAACGTGATTAATTATCTCGCAGTATGCAAGATTAATTTAATTAATCACTTTGTAATCTCAAGCATCAGGGAAAATCCTGATATCCAATGCCTGATGGTGACATGTCGCACAATGAATGGCCCATGTGTCATAACGTGGGAAGGCCACTTGTCACACAATGGTGGTGCCACATGTCACGTCGATTTGGCATATTTTGATGAAGGTCCAGGTGGAAAATGAGTGTCACGTTTCAAATGGTACAAGTACCACGTCTCATGCCAGGTGGCATGGCCAGATAGGGCCACCTGCCCCATAATGCCAACCGTATCTCGGATCTCAGACCAGTGTTCGTTCATCATATTTACAAATGAGCGGTTCTGGGAGAATCAGGGTGGTTTCATTTCATAGTTCCGTGGGGGGTCGAGTGACAGTTTTGAATACCACGCAATGGGGGGCCATGGTGGATCCTTTTGTCGACACGTAGAATGGGTCAAATATACTCTACACCACCTAGGGGGGTTATGCCCTTTTAAATGTCGATCGACCTAGGGTAGCGAGATTTGTTATAAACAATATATCTTCATGCTTTTCTGATCAACGCTCCACGTTTAATCACGATCTATTTGCTCATTTTTTTAGTTTTTAATACCTTATTCTATATATTTAAAATGAAATACGATTAATGTTAATAAATCTGAATCAATATATACAAAAAAATTATAAATATAACAATTAAAACTAAATAAAATTTAAAACTGATATAATTAAATCGAATAACTTAGAGCCTAGATAAGTCTAAAATTTAATAAAACTAAAGATAATACAATTAACATCAATTAAGTAATACTAACATTATTTGCAATTTTAACTAAAGATAAACTAACTTAAAAGTAAAAATAAAGCTAAAATTATACTAAATGTACATTAACGTAAGATGAAACCTAATATAAAAACAAAACCAACACAAAATAAAACAAGAGAAAATACTCTAATAAATTAAAACCAAATTAACATCTAGACAAAATAAACGAAATAAAATAATATAGAACTCAAAAATACCTATTCTAATAAAAATTTAGAATTTTTATTTAGAATTTTAACCTATGGAAAAAAAAAGTAGTGAGACACCCCAAAATTTAGGGGAGGACAAGGTACATGATGCAGGGGACTCCTTGAATATAGAAAATATAAGAATTTGGTAAGTTTGTAATTAAGGAATTATGGTTAGTCATAAATAAACACAATGCTACATCCAATTATACGATTTTAAATTCAAATAGGTGAATCCAGACCCTTAAGGCATCAATCCTCTCAAGAGTCAACACCCAACTTTACTTGGATAGCTCTCACTTTTTGTGCTTTGGGAACTTGGTAGTTTCCAAGTTCACACATCTCTTTATCAGTTGTACTTACTCAATATCTCACAAGATTTTGTAATTGTTCTAAAAACTTACTTGAGTGTGTATGATTGGTCGAGTGGTAGACTTTTTGGCAAGTTTTGATTACCAAAATTCTTCCTCAAGAAATCTAGGAATTTTGTTTTTACCTGAAAGCATTGATGATGGTGATTTAGACATAGGTCAACAATTTTTTTGGATATCTCTTGCTTTTCCTTGTTATCTTATTACTTATTTGGAAATATGATTGAAATCAAATATAACAAAGCTAATATCAAAGAAAAATGAAATAGGAGGGAAAGAGCAATGATAAATGAGACCCATCACATTCTTGTGAGATTGAAGTTTTACAAAGAACCTCTTTGGTTGTTTCCATAATTATAAATGGGTGATCTTATTAAGAATTTAAAGCAACATGATTATGATTGCAAGTTTTTCTTAGTTACTGCTAATGATAAAGTGAAAATTGGTAGATACCGGAAAGTGTTAAAATATACCATATGTTAGTTTGAAACTCAACTCTTGAATACCAATAAAACATTAGTTGTACATGCAAGTAATTTTCAAAGCATTCCCCCATATAGATTGTGCATTTTCTTACAAATCCCAGTTAAGACCTTTCAGATCATGTAATTTTAACTTGAAGCTCAGTTTAAGACATTTCAGAACCATGCATTTTATATGCGGATGTAAGACCTTTTAGAACCATCCATTCGCTACGCTAATGTATGACCTTTCATGATTTTCATTTGTTTCCCTAAAGGAAATGGTAGTGGATATTTTGGAATATGTATTTCTACAAAGAGATGTTCATTGTAAAGTCCTGAAAAATAGAACCTAAAATTTACACCCATCATTTATTTCACTTAAAGGCTAGTATTTTGTTGCTTATACGTAATGTATGTTGTTGGTAAACTATTATTTAAGGGTATTCATGTATAACTTTTAAAAGAAAAATACCTTTATTAAAAAAAAAAAATTAAGGCCCCCCTAGGACATTCCAACATCCCTTTCAAGAGGAGATTCCCCAGGACACCTCTCTCCCATGTGAAAACCCCAGGAAAATTTAGTACAGAATGGGGATATTGTGGTGGTAGATGATACAAATGCGAGAGGAAATGATGACGATGAGCGAGGATGGGATAGTGAATATTTTGAGATACCTGCAAATGTCACAACTGCAAATTTTGCAGTTACAACTCATAGTGTCCCTTGTTACACCATCACCATGTATGCCAGTAACTCAAATATGGAAATGGAAATCTTCTCTTGCCGGTGATCGAGTAGTTGTTGGTAACATTAATATAAACATGTGACTCTTAAGTCGAAAACTTGGTTTTCTAGAGTGAGACTTCTAGTCCAAATGTCAGAGGTCCATAAAATTTGGTATTTAGGCTTTCTTTATTAGAAGAGAAACTTATACTAGCTTACAAAGCCACAACAAATGTGAAGTTTGGTGAAGCATTGAGATGCATGTCAAGATAAAGGAAGTTAAGGATGATATTGTTCAACAACAAGAGCTTGTAACCTATTTTAATCATTGCAACCTTCAAAAATTCCATTTGAGGTTGTCTTTGTTGAATTTTGTGGGTGTTTTTTACAAGGGAGGAAACCTCTATACAACTGCTAACTTTGCTTGATGACTGCTGGAAAGTGAACCCCCTGCAAACCATGCAACAAAGTATCGACAAGCTATGCAAGCATGCGAGAGGCAGTTGTAGAATGTAAAAAAAAATTGAATTGTGATTTCATAAAGCCTTTTATTGTTGGTGAATAAACTTGTACACCTATGTATTGTGGTTAGAAGGATTTTCCCTGTCCATATTGTACAACATGATTTGATCCAATCATACAAGGAAATATATGCCCTACATGTGAGCTTGTAGTTGTGGGTTCCTATGTTTCTGGGTTAATTTGCATGACTGATCAGATAAGGTAATGTCGGCATTGGAAACATGTTGAATATACATTTTTATTTCAAGAATTTTCATTTCCCACACATATGTCTAGACCGATGTTGTACTCTCTACCTTTGAGAGCCATGTTGAAAGATATAGCAACATGATCTCTAACAAGTCTTGGAGAAACTTGGAAAACTCTTAAGAGATTGGAATAAATATTTTAGTGACACTGAAATGACAATAAAAGTGAATTTTTGTTGATTAATTGGGTTGGTTGTCATTGATGTCAACCCTTGAAGAAATTCCAGTAGCGAATTGTGTTGGTTGTGGAGCCTGATTATCTTCATGATTGAGAGGTCTTTGTTTTCAGCCGTGTTTATAACCCATCAAGACTTTACACCCCATAAGAATGTACACTCATCCACGTGGGGAAGAGCAGGGGGGTTACCCCCCTGCGGGGTCTGGGGGAAAGCGGGCCCCCTGCGGGGGTTCGGGGATGAAGCCCTCGAAGGAAAAATTGCCTTGTAAAAGTATATTGTAATTTCATTGTAAATATGGACTGTTAATTATAAGGTCGCAGATCTAACGATAGAAGTTATGTTAGGGTTTTTTTCCCTAGAAGGAAACCCTCTCTTATGAGGGAAATGTATTGCATCTAGGTAGGAGAGCGAATATTGTATTTTGAGATAGGAGACTATGAAAGAAATAAGAGAAAGTTACAACGAGTTTGTTGTAGGTTGTATCCCTTCGATTGCTGGATAATAATAAAGGAAGGACCTAACAATTTCTTTGGTGGATGTAGCCCACACTAGGCTAACCACGTATATCTGTGTCTCTATTGTATTGTGTATCTTCTGTATTTTATTTACGCATTTGTTTTATTTTATTGCTCTGCGATCTTGTTTTTCTAACAACTGGTATCAGAGGGAAAGGTAACTCACAGGAAAAGAGGGTTCCTGGTTTGAGTGGGAGAAATGTCGAAAGATGGAATGTTTAGGGTCGATAAGTTTAATGGACAAAACTACTAGTTATGGAAGATGAAGATGGAAGATTATTTATATCAGAAGGATCTATTCCTACCATTGGGCAGAATAAAAAAGAAGTCGACGACTATGAAGGACGAAGAATGGGAGATTCTTGACAGAAAGGCTCTAGAAACGATATGGCCGAGCCTGGCAGCGTCGATGGTTTTAAATATTTTGAAAGAAAAGACAACGAAGGGTTTGATGGACGCATTGGATAAATTGTATGAAAACCCCTCAGCGTCCAATAAGGTATTTCTAATGAAGATATTATTTAATATGAAGATGTTAGAAGGTGGGTCTGTTGCATATCATTTAAATGAATTCAATATGGTTACTAATCAACTAATTTCTATAAAAGTGGAATTTGATGATGAGGTCAGGGCTCTTATAATCTTGTGCTCATTACCAGAAAGCTAGAACGGCTTGGTCATAGCTATAAGTAAATCTGTCTCTGGTTCAAATACTTTAAAATTTGATGATGTTGTTGGTGTTATCCTTAGTGAGGAAATGCGATGGAAAAGCACATGTGAGACATCAGGTAATGCATTGAACATGGAGAACAAGGGAAGACAAAAGGATAGAGGAAAGGGCTCAGTGAACCACGAGAATTCTAGAAAGGGCAGATCCAAATCCAGATTTGGAAAGATAGAGTGCTGGAATTTTGGGAAGAAAGAACATTTGAAGAAATATTGTAGAGCTCCAAAGAAACAAAGAGATGGACAACAGGAGAGAAATTAGGAAGCAAATGTAACAGGTGATGTGTTACAAGATGATTTGATTCTTTTCGTAGATAATATTTTTTAGTCTTGGTGGTAGATTCAGGGGCTTCATTTCATGCCACACCCCACATAAAACATTTTCTAGATTATGTTCAAGGTGATTTTGGACAGGTTCATTTGGGTGATGATGCACCATGCAAAATTGTTGGAATGGGAAAGGTAAATATAAAGAAAAGCAATGGAAACCAATGGTTGTTGAAAGAGGTAAGACATGTTCCAGATCTAAGGAAAAATCTAATTTCAATAGGACAACTGACAAGTGAAGGTTGCATATCCATATTTACAGATAAGACGTGGACGGTCATCAAAGGATCATTGGTGATAGCAAAAGGAGAGAAGGTAGGTACATTGTATTTATGTAATGGTAATATTGAATATTCTATCTCTTTAGCTTCTACAAGAGTGGATACAACACTGTGGCATTGTAGGATTGGAAACATGAGTGAGAAGGGGATGCAAATACTTCACAAAAGAAATTTGTTGCTAGATCTTAAACAAATTGATTTGGACTTCTGTGAACATTGTGTTTATGGAAAACAAAAGAGAGTCATATTTCTCAGAGTCGGAAAAGAAAATAAGAGTGAAAGGTTAGAGCTTATGCATACAGATGTATGGGGACCAACTCAAGTATCATCTCTTGGTGTATCTCATTATTATGTTACTTTTATTGATGGTGCAACTAGAAAAACTTGGGTTTATTGCATTCGACAAAAATCTAATGTTTTTGATACTTTTAAGAAATGGAAAGCTTTGGTTGAGAATGAGATAGGAAAAAAGTTGAAGTGTCTCAGATCAGATAATGGAGGTGAATATTGCAGCAAGGAGTTTGATGATTACTGTTCACACCATGGGATTCGTAGAGAGAAGACAGTTCCAAGAACACCACAAGAAAATGGTGTGTCAGAAAAGATGGACAGGACAATCATGGAGCGTGCAAGGAGTATGAGATTGCATGCTGGTTTTACCTTACAGTTCTGGGCAGATGTTGTAGATACTGCTATTTACTTAATAAACAAAGTTCCTTCAATCTCTTTGGATGGTAGAATTCTAGAGGAGGCATGGACAGAAAAAAGGGTAAACTATTCATTTTTTAAGACTTTCGGTTGTGAAGCATTTGTCCATATTGATAAAGAAAATAGAACAAAGCTTGAGGCAAAATCCAAGAAGTGCACCTTTATTGGATATGGTGTTAATGATTTTGGTTATCACTTAGGGATTATGAAAATAACAAAATCATTAGGAGTAGAGATATCATATTCAATGAGAAGGTCATGTACAAAGATTAGTTGCAAGGAAAGAAACAGGAAAAAGAAAAACCAAAATACACAGTGCTTGATGATATCACTGAAAAATAAATTCCAAGGGAACCAGAAAAACAAAATGTACAACAACATGAGGAATAGGTACCTCAAACTCCTGCAAGTGTGGTTAGAAGATCTACCGGATTAAGTATACCCCCTGAACGATACTCTCCTTCATTGTATTATTTATTATTGATTGATTCTGGTGAACCAAAATGTTATGAAGGGGGAATGCAGGTAGACACCAAAAAGAAGTGGGAGAAAGGCATGAAGGAAGAAACAGATTCCTTGGTAAATAACCAGACTCGGGATTTGGTTCAGTTTCCTGCATGAAAAAAAGCATTGCAAAATAAATGTGTTTACAAGTTGAAGGAAGAAGATGGAGGAGAAAAGCCATACAAGCCTAGACTTGTTGTAAAGGGGTTTTCACAAAAGAAATGTATAGATTTTGATGAAATATTTTCTCATGTTGTTAAAATGACTTCAATTAGGACTATTTTTAGTCTCTTGGCAGTAGAATATTTTCATCTTGAACAGTTAGATGTAAAAACAACTTTTCTCCATGGGGATTTGGAGGAAGAGATTTATATGAAGCATCCACAGGGGTATGAGGTCAAAGGGAAGGAGAATTTGGTATGAAGGTTGAAGAAGAACTTGTATGGCCTAAAGAAATCTCCAAGGTAGTGGTATTTGAAGTTTGACATGCTTATGACAGAATAAGGTTATAGTAGATGCCATTCTAATCACTGTGTTTATTTTAAAAGGCTAGAAAATGGAAGCTATATTATCTTTCTATTGTATGTAGATGACATACTTGTTGCAGGGTCTAATATGCAGGATATAAATGTTCTCAAGAAGAAATTAGCTAATTCATTTGTGATGAAGGATTTGGGTGCTGCAAATAAAATCCTTGGTATGAGAATAAAAGGAGACATGAAAAGTCACAAATTGACATTGTCTCAGGGTAAGTACATAGAGAAGGTGTTGAAGAGGTTCATAATGCAGAATGAAAAACCAATTAGTAAACCTTTGGCCAACCATTTTAAATTAACTAAAGAAATGTGTCCCAAGACACAGGAGGAGATATAATACATGTTCATAGTCCCTTATTCATCAACAGTTGGAAGCTTGATGTATGTGATGGTTTGCACAAAACCAGATATTGCACATGAAGTGGGAGTTGTGAGCAGGTATATGAACAATCCAGGTACAGAACATTGGGAGGGAGTAAAGTGGATTCTCAGGTATTTAAGAGGTACTGCTACTCATGCATTATGTTTTGGAGGATGGGACACTTTTCTACAGGGATATGTTGATTCAGATATAGAAGGTGATAAAGATAGCAGGAGGAGCACCACAGGGCATGTTTTTACTATAGGTGGAATATCAGTAAGTTGGATTTAGAAACTATAAAAGGTTGTTTCACTTTCAACAACCAAAGCAGAGTATGTTGCTTCTACAGAGGCTAGTAAAGAAATGATTTGGTTACAGAGGTTTATGGAGGAATTGGGAAAGAAGCAGGAAAACAACAAGTTGTACTATGATAGTGAGAGTGCCATTCATATTGCAAAGAACTCAACCTTCCATTCGAAGACTAAGCATATACAACTAATGTACCATTTCATACGATCCGTCTTGGAAGATGGACATTTGAAGTTGGCAAAGATACACACTAGCCAAAATCATGTAGACATGTTAACAAAGGGAGTAACCAGGGAGAAACTGAGTTCTTGCTCAGTTTTAGTTGGTCTTCAAGCATGAAGATGAAGATGATAACTTTTCCAGGTCCAAGAAGGTTCATAGTCCAACAGATACAACAACGGTGGAGTTGTTGAGATCAGTCTCCAAGTGGGAGATTGTTGGTTGTGGAGCCTGATTATCTTTCTGATTCAGAGGTCTTTATTTTCATCTGTGTTTATACCCCATGAAGACTTTACACCCCAGAAGAATGTACACTCATCCATGTGGGGGAGTGCAGGGGGGGTTACCCCCCCTGTGGGGTCTGGGGGCAAGTGGGTCCCCGGTGGGGGTTCGGGGGTGAAGCCCCCAAAGGAAAAATTCCCTTGTAAAAGTATATTGTAATTTCATTGTAAATCTGGACCATTCATTATAATGTTGCAAATATAATGGTAGAAGTTATGTTAGGGTTTTTTGCCCTAGAAGGAAACCCTCTCTTATGAGGGAAATGTATTGCAGCTAGGTAGGAGAGCGGAAATTGTATTCTGAGATAGGAGATTATGAAAGAAAGAAGAGGAAGTTACAACGGGCTTGTTGTAAGTTGTATCCCTTCAATTGCTGGATAATAATAAAGGAAGGACCTAACAATTTATTTGGTGGATGTAGCCCACACTGAGTGAACCACGTATATCTGTGTCTCCATTGTATTGTGTATCTTCTGTATTTTATTTCCACATTTGTTTTATTTTATTGCTTTGTGATCCTGTTTGTCTAACAAATTCCGGTAGCACAAAGGTTTGGGTAATGGACCCAAGTTTGTTTGATGTATAATGGTATGAGTTTTGATATATTTGAAAGTAATACTATTCTATATGGATAGTACATGTCATGCCATTTCTGTTGGTATGTGGAACGTCACATAAATTCTCACGGTTTGAGAGTTATGGCCTTACGAAGTTGGAGACCCTCATTTTTTGGCTTGAAGCCCCAAAAGGTCTAAGAAGTCAAAGTGCTTGCAAAGAAGAAATTATTTAAATAATAAAGTGAAGTGACAAAGTAAAATAAGATTATTTAAATAATAAAGTGAAGTGAAAAATTCAAAGAGGATTATTTAAATAATAAAGTGAAGTGACAAAGTCAAGGAGGATTATTTAAATAATAAAGTGAAGTGACAAAGTCAAGGAGGATTATTTAAATAATAAAGTAAATGGAGAACTTTCTAATTATGGAAAGTGGTTACAATAAGGTTAACCCTAAAATGAGGAAAATGGGTTAAGTAGTCAAGTGGCTATTGGATATATGGACAAGTGGAAAATTGGGAAAAGTTGGACATAGGTGACTATGTGGACAAAGTGGTCTAGAAGATGCTTCTAAGGAAGCTACATGAAAGTATAAATAAGAGGAAAGGATCTCATTTCAATCACACTTGAGCATTTTGAATATCTATAGGTGACTGAGGTAACCAAAGGATATCTAAGATGAATTTCAGAGGGAAGGTGAAGTAAAGAAGGTTGAAATTCAAGGGAGGATAAATTATTTTGATGATGCCTTCTAAGGTATGTTATTTACAGGTCATCTCACAATTTTCACAATAAAAATTTTCTAGAATGATTCAGACCGTGAAATTAGGAGGCCATTGAGGAAACATATCCAAGTAGTTGTGTGTTGACGATTAAAAACATCAACACAGTTTCAGCCGCAAAGTGTTGCAAAAGCCTATTATTATAAAATTAAATAATACTAGTAGGTGGGACCCCCTTGAACTATTGAAGATCAGATCTGCTCATTTTTTATGTTGTGATGATGTGTGACACGGTTTACATGGTTGATGGGATATTGTTGTTGTTGGTATGAGTTGAGATTTTGAAATGTTAATTCTTCATGTTACTACAACCTATGCTATTCATTAATGTCATTTGTTCTTATTGCACCTGCACAACAAACACGTTAGTGAAATTACATGAAAGATAGTTTTCGAGAAAGGAAAAAATACTATTAGTGCAAAGAAAAGGAATCCAATGTTGCATTTTTACTATACTACACGCGAACAATGGGAACGAAATAAGAAACAATTGCAAAGGGGGAAAATTTGAAGTTATCGTATTCACTATACTACATGCATGAAAGACTTAACAATTATCCTAGCTAACAAGTAAATGGTTGTGCAATGATTAATTGGATTATGTGGTCGATATATATATATATATATATATATATATATAGTGTATTTGGATAGATTGAATGTTGGTGGCACATTTGACCAAGAAATGGGCGTTGATGGTTATGCGATTTTGTTTGAGTTATATGATGTGAAATGGGATATGGTGATCGCGCTACTAGCTTTTAATGTGGTGATGGTTTCAATACATGTTGGATTAATCGTGTTAATGGAGAATTTGTTGGCATGTACTGTTGAGTTAATGAGATATGGGTGGAGGCAACGTGCATTTACTGCATGTCACCTTTACTCTTCCCGTTGGCCGCCACCCTAGTCGGGATATTGTTCGATCTTGCTACTGTGGTTATGCTCCGAAATTTTAGCAGGGAGGAACCGCTCAACCAGCTCTCGTTTTAAGGAATTCAATTACAGGTATGTATTTTTTTGGCCATTCGTGACTTCGCTCTGGTTATGAAATGATTACTGGCTCAGGTGTATTGGTTTATGTTTTTCCTAAGCATTGCAACTGTGTGAATTTTGGGTTCTTGGAACCAAGAGTGTATGGTTTCCTGTAATAATTTTTGAGTTTGTGGAATGTTTTTGTTTTGGTCTTCTTGGGTGGATAGTTGCCTTCACGCATTGTCACTAAATCCAATATTTGGTTTCATGGATTTAATAGTTGAAGGCTTTCTGTGTTACTTTGTTTTGTTTATCTCAGCGTTGGTTGATTTCACCACTAGGGTTCACGAAATGGGTTCTCCTATTCTTACTTGGCCATGTCTTCGCCTCTGTGTTGTGGTTTGTTGATAGAAGTGCACGAGGATTATACCCTGCGTGCATTGAATAACCTTCACCAGGACGAACTAGAACCCTACCTTTTCGGTTACTTCCTTGTCATGGATTTGTGCCCGTCCATGAATGAGTCGTGGTCCTTCCTGTATTTACCGTGGCTTCAGAGTTTTCACCATTACAATGAGTGGTTCTTCTCTCCCTATGTTGGCTATAGGATGAACCTTAAATCCTCCATTCCAAAGATTGATAGAGAAGACCAGCCTAGCTTGTTGGTTTTGCGACTTGGCTATGGTTGATGGGTGGTATAGTTTTCGGCTTCTGAGCACAGGCTTGACCAGTTTCTCATGTGACAATCGTGTTGGTTGGTATATGGTTATTAAATCTGTTATAATAGTGGTAAACCCTATCTTGCCAAGTGAGTTTTCAAAGTGCACAACCAATTTCCTTATGTTAATAACTCAGTATAGTAAATGGAGAAGGCCTCCACCTCGACTCGATTAGATGTGTGAGTGTGCATAGTTGCCACAACTTGTTAGGGTGATTGGTTTTTTACGACAGTGGCAAATTTTTTGGTTAATACACAATCACTGGTATTTGCACTGAGAATCATTTGGACAATTAGCTGGCATTGGTTACAAAGGCTTGATGTTTCTCACGCGTATCGTGCGTGTGCATGGTGTTTTTGCAAATGAATTAATAGGAATGGTAACTGTGTTTTTATTTGGGGTCGAATGACTATTGAGCTAGGTCACTGTAGAGAATATTTCCACTACATCTTTATATGTGTTCAATTGTGTAAGCCTGGGTTTTCACAACATAGTTGATTACAGTGTGACTAGATCATGACGATATTGTATTTAATCGATGGCTCGGCATGATGGATGAGTTATTGCAGTGGCTGCGTATTGTTTTTGTTGAAATGGAGATGTTTCCTCATAGTGTTTGTTGGATGTGCACTGTGTATAACATAGATGGATTGGGTGCTCACACTCAGGGTTACCCATAGAGTTCTGAGCATGATTGTTTGCAACCCGATCATTTGTTGATACCTGCTTGTTGTTGGTACCTCATCGGTTGGCTAGGTGGCCTAGTTTTTTCAGTCACATTAGATTGGGCTTGCACAATGATGAATTTACACTTGCATGATTGAATTATTCAGTGCATATATTGTGTTGGGTGGTGGCTATTGTCTGTTTAATTGTCAATTCGGGTTTTGACAATTTGATCTTGATTTTGGGTGTATGTCCTTGTTTATTTAACGAAGGTCATTGCATTCAAATGACAGACCCAATGGTGATGATTATGTGACTTCATTGTTATTTTTGAAGATATGAATTGGGGTATATTTGTTGATTATAGGAAGTGGTTGATTTTGAAAGGTTACAGATTGGAAATGGGTACTGTTCGAAAATTGTTATGAAATTCAAAGAAAAGTAAATGAAGGGAACAAATCCCCTTAAAAATTGTGTGGATTACATACTTATTGTTCATTGTTTATTTACTCTGCAAATATTGGATGATAATGCGACATTGATATAACACTTGCATTATATGGTTAAAAAGGATTAGATTGCTCTATTATTGATTCACCCCCCCTCTCAATAATCCAACAACTTTTTCATGTTTAAAAATCAATTGACATAACCAAAGACATATTTCATGACAAAGAATTAGAAAGACTTCAACAAATTCTAGAAAGCATTTATCAAATGGTAAATAATAAATTCACTCAAAATTCTAATGCATTATTGAAGGCATTGAAAACTCTGTATTTTAGAAATAGAATAGCTCAAGTGTGTGGAATTCATCTTCAAACAAATAAATTGATGCATGTAGGCATGTAGGATGACATCCCTTACCACAAAGGCCCGTGGGAAAAGATGACATCATACATGCATCTTGGATGCTTGTAGGATGCCATCCTACACGCATGTAGGATGAAAACTTTACCCACATGCCCCTATGGGTAGAGATGCCATCCTACAGGGGCCTCTTTGGGATATATGTAAGTAGGTCCATATGTAAGAAACTTACCTTTAAGGGGGTCAACATCCAAGTGAAATCCAGGTGCAATAAGTGCTTTTGAGGCCAATGAATCCATATGTGTGATGATAATCAATGTTCCAATTAATGATGCTACATAGAGGATATGTACAAGAGTCAAAATTGTCAGCCAAGGTTGAACTAAGAATCATGTAAACCTAGACATGCCATTGCCAAGGAAGATTATGAAAGATTCTCCTAGTGTCCTAGATTTTGATCTGGTTGGACAAAAGCAATATCTAAATGATACCATTGAATTAATACAGTGATCATGTCCTATAGCCTGTAGCTATAGTTATTAATATAGTTATTGGTTTTAGAATTTTTTATGAATTTTGGGTGATGAGAGATCCTATATGAGACTTTGTAGTCTATTAGCATAAGATTTAGGAATTTTGGCAGAGGTGGAAGGTTCTTTTCAGGGATGATTTTAAGGATGGAAATTTATTTTAAAATGTAGAAACCTTGACGAATATTGCTAATCCTTCATATGTCAACTATAAATGTTTGGTGATATTTTTGTAAAAATATTCAAATTTCTAAGTATTTTGTATAGTTTTTATAAAATTTTGGCTATTTTTAAGGTAAAATAATTTTATCCTATAGAATTTGGGCGAATCATTTTTAAAATGGTGAATCTCATTTTTGGAAAAACCATGGAAAATTAGCCCATGAGCGAAATTTAGCCCCTAAAATCATCCATGGTTCTTTTTGTTCAATTAAAAAAAATAAAAGGCAATTGAGAGAATTCAGTATCTATGCAATCATTAGAGAATACAAAGTGTAGGATGTAATGTTGGACTTGGGAAGACAAGAGGGCGAGTCAATATATAGTGCTTGATATGACTATGGATAGTTGAGAGCATGACTATTTGTTATAGTGTTGGTTGTGTGCAATGGTATTGGCACCATTGATCAAGTCTAGGAGAAGAAGGAATACAAAATGTAGGGTTCTGTGGATGAGGAGTAAAGGCTATAGGACTATTGGGAGCACTATGAGTGTGGGGGTTGGAATGAGAGTTAGGGTTTTGGAAGGATTGTAAATTAGTCCACCATTGAACTTTACATTCAAATTCCAAGGCATGTTCCAAGTCCTAGTCAAGGGAAACACTTTCAATCATGGAAACTTTGAATCTAACAAAATCCAATACACTAGAATTAAATTTAAAAATAAATGTTTCCTCTAGATATAGAACCTGGAGTTGAATGGAAATCCAAATGAATGCCTCAATTTACTATTGTAATGTCTTCATAGGTTCTTGATGGATATGATACCATCCAAACAATATATTTGTGAGGTGGATTGGATGGTAAAAATGATATTGGAGGCTGTAAAAGAATACCTCCCAAGTGGTGATAGAATAAATACCTCCTCTAGATCTAGAACTGGGAGTTAAATGTAAATCCAAGTGAAGACCTCAATGTGCTATTGTAATGTATTCCTAGGTTCTTGACAAGGATGATACCATCTAGACAATATATTTTTGAGGTGACTTGGATGGTAAAAATTCTAGTGGAGGGTGTCAAACAAAACCTCTCAATAGGTCCACACAATATGAATAAATAGTCAGAGGGATGGAAAGATGAATTTACATGGGTACACTCAATACACTCAAGTCAGAATAGAAAGATTGAATATAGGATGAGCTCCTTAAGTGATAGATGTTGAATTGAAATTTGTTGGAAAGGTGGGTGCATCCTCCTTAGGGAGGAAACCTAGGCTATCTCTCTTGAATGATGTGTTGGGTGTTACCTTGTTCAGGAGTGCATTCTAAGGGAACATTATTCTCATTATCTTTATATCATTTTGCTAGTGAAAAAAGTGTGAATCTCAAAGATGACTAGAGATATAAGTCAACAATATAAAATAGCAAGCCAATACAAATAGAAACATATAAATAAGAAAATAATCAAAAGGTAGTATAAGAAGCTTTAAAATTGGAACTCACTTTTTTCCTGCCATCTGATTTATCAATATTGTTGTCAATGTTCATTGAATCAATCGCTAACTCGAGCAAGCATTCTACATCGCCAAGTCCTCAGAATAGGCCTTTCTGCACATTGAACATTGGAAAACATCAATGTTAAGGGAGAACATCAAATGCCACATCAAATTACATTCAATAATCTCTAAAAAAAATATCATTAAATCGATAATAGGAACACCTTAATGAGATCCTCTTGGTTTCGAGAATCATTTATTCTCTACAAAACATGGCTAAAAACGTGAATGTGGAAACCCATTTGGCCCCTCTCCCCCCCCC
>JZKD02S1672815.1:231566-261020 GCA_000966675.3 Picea glauca
CATACACACTTTAACATATGAGTGGTAATGTTGTCCATGCTCATCATGTGAGGCACTTATAAAAAAAAAAACATTTTTCCATTTTACATGGAGTTTTATGGTTTGTTGTGGCTCCTTAAGGGTTATTTTCTTTCTAATGTCTCAAGTACTTGATGGGAACCTATTGTGGTTCTAATTTTTCTATATTGTCATTGTCAAATAATATACCATCAGTAGAAATGAAAGGATTTATAGTGGTCACTAATCAATCAAAACTTTATCAAGGTTGGAACTAACATTACCTAGTGAACCACCTTTAGAAGAAATTCTTGGGGAGCCTTTAGGGATAGCATCATTGCAACCATTTGTTAGGAAAATAGACTTCCACACTAAACCTAATAGAAGAGAATAAGACATATTTAAAAAAGAAAGTAAATGAAAAAGAAATCACATAGTACACAAAGATTTTACCATTGAAACCCAAATGGGAAAACCAACATTCCTTGAGCATCTTTCTCTCTTGTTGTCTTATTCATTCAAAATAAAGGGTTACATGGCTAACCTTGATATACACCTAAGACACAAATGACATCATACCCTCTTGCTTCTACAAGAACAACCTTGCAACCAATTTGGCTTACATCTACATGACAAACAACCTCTAACATATTGATCAAAAAATATGTATCAATACGCCTTATTTATAGGAAAAACCCTAAAGAATGGTGCCCAAAAATGGTTACAGATCCACATAGATCATTGGCTAGAAATCTTGTGAATATAAGTATTTTGTTACAGTCGAATTACCAGTTGACCTCCATTTTGTCTTCAGTCGATTTTCACATGACCTTCTGATGACCACTTGTCAGTTGACCTCTCGACTTGTTGTCGATCACTTCGAATTCAAATTTTCCTGGTCAACTTTGAACTTTGAATTTCACTGCAAAGAATATAATAACCCTAAATTCTCCCACTTGTTGTCTTCTTTACCAAAACATGAGAACTTGAACTTTTGTTCACAAACCCAGGGAAACGATTCCCATTGCCTCTCTACACCAAGAGAAGTTCTCAACACTCACATACTTGTTCAAAGAGTCTATTGTGTTTTCTAATGTGTCCACTTTCTCCAGCAACACCTTGTTAGTTTCCACCATGTCTCTCATGAAATGGTATTGTACATAAATATGCTTCGTCTTGGAATGATAAGTCAAGGTCTTTGCCATAAATATTGTTCTTTCACTATCGCAACTTATATTCATAACTCTCTGCTCAAATTGGATCCCTAAACATAGCCTTTGCATCTATACTACTTATTTTCTTCCATGAGTGGTTTTCATGTATTCAGCTTATGTTGTTGACAAGGATACGAACATCTACCTCTTACTCATCCAGTTAATTGCTCCACTTAACATCATGAACACATATCCCTTGGTCGACCTTCATCGATCCAAATCTCCAGCCCATTCAACGTTGACAAATCCATACATGTTTATTCTAGTGTCAACTCCAGACTTCCCTTCGTAGCATATAGCACAATATTTTTTGCCACACAAATACTTGAATACTCTTTTGACAACTATGCAATGCTCTTTTCAAGGTGTTGACATGTATCTTCTCAACACTCCCACTGCATGGGCAATGTCTATTCAAGTGCATACCATTTCATACATCAGACTATCAACAACACTTGCATAGGGAATGCATGCCATGTCCTCTATTTCTTCATGTGTCCTTGGACATTGTTCAGTAGTTAACTTTGCTCCCACAGGAATTGGCACCTTTACAGGTTTGCAATTTTGCATGTTGAAACACTTCAAGATTGTTTCAATATATATCCTTTGGTTCAACCAAAGCTTTCTAACTGCTTGATCTCTCTTGATCTACATTCCCATAATTAATTTTGTTGCACCGAGACCCTTCATTTTGAACTTGGAGGATGGTGTCTTCTTCACCTCCTTTATTTCATCCATGTCATTTCTGATTAGCAATATGTCATCGACATACAATGCTACATATATGAAACACCCACCTTCTTCCTTGGAATATACACAGTGATCATATTTGCTTCTCACAAATCCCAAACTAAGGATGTACGTGTCAAAATTTTTATACCACATCCTTGGCAATTGCTTTAGACCATAAAATGATCTCTTCAATTTGCACACTAGCTCCCTTAACTACAAATCCTTCAGGTTGTTTCATGTATATTTCTTCTTCCAAGTCCCCATGTAGGAATGTTGTCTTCACATCCATTTGTTCTATTTCAAGATAAAATGTTGTAGCCAAATACGTTAATACTCTAATGGAATTTAATTTTTCAATAGGGGGGGGAATCTTAGCGAATTCGACTCCTTTGACTTGGGAATATCCTTTTTCTACCAGTAGAGCTTTGAATTTCTCGACTTGACCTGTTTCGTTCATCTTTTTCTTGAACACCCACTTGTTACTGACGAGATTTATTCCACTAGGTAATTCGATGAAATCCCATGTCTCATTCTTGTACAAGGATTCCATTTCTTCGACCACGACATCCTTCCAGAGTCTACCTTATATCGTTTCGACTGCCTCCCTAACCATCTTGGGCTCTTCATCAGTGGCAGTTAACACAAATGCGTAATTAAAATATAGTGGATTGTACTTTCAACTAGTTTTCTTATTCGTTCAAACCTCCTTACAACCAGGATCAACTATTCCACCTTTTCATGTGATTCAATCGACTCATTTGAATCATTTTCTTTGTTCCTTAGTTCAAACCTCACCTTCTATGCGTATTTCTCTATTTGAAAAACTTCATACTCATACTTACCTCCAACTTCTCTGAAGACCACATCTCAAATTTGCATTGTTTTCCTTGATGCGGGATCCCAGATCTAATATCCTTTCATTCCTTCTTTGTATCCAATGAAAATACACTCGACTGCCTTATTGTCTAGCTTGCCCCTCTTTTCCTTGGGAACATGCACAAATGCATCACAACCAAATAATTTGAGATGTGAAAGAAAAGGCTTCTTTCCAAACCATACTTCATGTGGAGTTGTGTCGACTAGTGCCGATGAAGGAGACATATTCACCCGATATTTTGCAGTGTCAACTTCTTCTGCCCAGAATTCTTGTGCAATCCCAACACCATTGATCATGTTCCTTGCCTTTCCCATCATTTTTTTATTCGTTCTTTTGGAAAATCCATTTTGTTGTGGGGTATATGGTGTGGTATTTTTTCATGCTATGCCACACTATTTGCAGAATTGTTCAAAATCCTTTGCACGGAATTCACCACCATTGTCAGTTATCAACACCTTGATCTTCTTATATGTCTGGTTTTCCATAAGAGATTTAAACTCTTTGAATTTCTTGAAAAACTATGATTTTTTTCTCAGGAAATATATCCATGTCTTCCTGGAAAAATTATATATGAAGGATACATAATACAGGAATCCACCAAGTGAAAGGATTGTTACAATCCTAAGCACATCACTATGTACCAATTAAAGAACCACTTTTTCCCTTGTCGCGCTAGATGGGAACCTAACCCTATTTTGTTTTCCATATATACAATGTTCACAAAAAACAAATTCTAAATTACAATCGGGAAAACATTCGACCATACCTTTGTTATGCATAGCTCGAAGTCCTTTTTCTCCAATTTGTTCCATCCTCTCATGCCATAACATGGTCGAGTCAACTTGAAAATAGATTGTCAAGTCGGTTTGAATTGACTCATCCCGATATGAGTCGAGTCGAGTCGACTTAAGGAACAATAATGTTGTTGCATCCAATCGAGTCAACATTCCCTAATAGCTTGTATAGGGTTCCAATCTGAACTCCTTTCATTAATACCATCACACCCCTAACCATTTAGCACGTATCCTTCTAAAATAGAGTGTGCACTCCTTCATCACTCATCTTGCTGACAAATATCAGGTTTCTTGCCAAACCTAGAATGTGTAGCAAACCTAGACGGGTTCTACACCTCCAATCCTTAGTATAAGTCAGACTCTTTCCCATACAATAATTTTGGTTGTTGATTCATCTCCCAAGAACACATCTCCCCCTTCATATCTCTCATATTCACAAAATCAATTTCTATGAGGTGTCATATGAAAGGACGCTCCTGCGTCAATCAACCAAACATCATGATCCAACTGTTTATTGGTCAACGATAGATACACATATTCTCCTTTATCTAGAGTACTCTTTCTCTCAGTTGAATGCTTCTCATCGGATCCTGTACTAACTTCCATCACCTATGACTTGTAGTCCCTTTTATAAATCAGAGATTTACCGCATTTCCAACATCTTCTTGTCAACTGAACATGGGATTTAGATTTACCCTTCAACTTATAATTTCTACCGGATAATTTATCGTTATCTCTATTGACTAGTTGACCTCTCACCATTAAGGCATTTTTGTTCGATCCTTCCATGTTCTTCCATCTCATTTCTTCTTACGGTAGATATGCAACCACGTCTTCTAGCACTAATGTGGTCGAATTACTCCACATTTCAACGACTAAGTTATCCCAGGACTCTGGAAAATAACATAATAGGCTAAAACATTTCTCCTCCTCGATGATTTTAATATCTACAAATGATAACTAACTTCTTATAGTGTTGAATGCATTCAAATTATCAATTACTGAATCACCATCACTCATCCTCATAAGATACAGTTTCTTTTTAAGGAACAACTTCTATACCAAGGATTTTGATTGTTTCAAGCTCCCCAACTTGTCCCACATTTTCTTGGCCAAGTCTTCACCTGGGACATTCAGCAACACCAAATTTTCAAGACACAATAGAATCCTACTACTTGCCCTTCTTTTGAGTTTCTCCCATTCTTCCCTCAACATAACTATCAGAAAGGTACCCGAACATACTACTGCACATTTTTCTCTATCTACAAGGAGATTGATGCATACCCCCCCCCTTCTCTCCTCGGGGTTGTTCGACCTCCCAGTCAAGGATCTTCGATTCTCGGAGCCGAATCGGATATCTGACACCTTAATGGTATCACTTGTAATTAACACAAGCCCTTTCATTATTTTGGTGCAGGTTCTATGGCACCTTCAACCTCCCCCTTCATGCTATTGAAGTATCAGGGTTCAGGTGCTAGCTCCTCTTCCATTAGCCCTTTCCTGTATGTGACCTCGAGCTATGTCCTCACGTAAACACACAATTGCAAGGTGGCCAAGAGTGGTTTTGGATCAACCCACTTTTATCCCCACAATTCACTACCAAGCTCCACACGTCCCTTTTGCAATACTGTGGTTTTTATTGCAGTCTACTCTCAAATTTTTAAAGTTCGAGCACTTTCTGCCCCCGCAATCCTGTGTGACCATTGATCTCATGATCTCGGGTGGAGACTCTAGATCAACGGTTCATATCTGTCTCCTTTCCTTCCTTCTCTTTGGATCACACCTTCCTAGATCTCTGCAATCTGTTGACGTGTGCCCCTTTCAAATCAACGGTCGTGATTTACTTCGCCAATTCAAGTTTCAAAGTTTTCAACTCTCAAACCTTACTTTCTCCGCAATTATTTCACCCGGAGCTCATGATCTATTGACGCATGTCTCCTGCAGATCGACGACTGTGATTTCTTCATTTATTCAAACTTTGGGTTTCTCAACTCCTACCCACTCACTTTCCCTCAAAGTGCATGGATTTTTGTTGCGTGTCCTCCTGAACCGGATGACTGAGATTCACTTCGGGTCTTCACCCAGAGTGCACGGATTTGTGTCCTGTGTCCTCCTTAATCCGATGGCTATGATTTACTTTGGGTCTTTACCCGGAGTCCATGGATTTCTGTCGTGTGTCCTTCTAAATCGGACGACTATGATTTGCTTCGGATCTTTGGGTTTCAGAAATCTCAATTCTCAACTCCTCCACGCTTGCTTTTTCCTAGAGTGCACAATCAATTGACACATGTCCTCCTATAGATCGACGACCCCCATCTCTTCGGCTATTCGAACTTTGGGAGTTTCAACACTCCACCTTTGCTTCTTCCTGAAGCACACGATCCACCACAATGCGCCCCTCTGGATATGATGGTCCAGATTCACTTTGGGTTTCAGGTTTCGGGAGTTTCAACTCTCAACTGAAATCTTCGAAATGATTTTTCCCAAAGCCTCAAATCTATTGACACATAACCCCTTGGCGACCAATGACTAAGATATACTTCGGCTCTTCAGTGATTTCTCCTTCTAGGTGCACATAGAGGCTAAAGCTCGTGCACTTTGCTCAGATCTGATGATTTGGAATGATCATGCTTCCTCTTGAACGATTCTTAGTCAATGACTCGTATAATCTTTAGAACTTCATTTCCCTTGAAGATTTCTCCCGCTATCTCTTGTGAGCTTTCTCCTTCGAACCCTTTGACTCCTTAGAGGGTTACTTCAACACTTAGTCGAATTTTGGATCGGTGCACTCCTTGCAACATATTGTTACACAAGACTTAGCTTCTTGCGGGCGACTATGCACGCCTTGCAACAGCCCCTTTGCACTCCTTGCAAATGGAAATTTTACGCTATCTCTTCTAAACTTATGAGTCAAAATAGAATATGTCACTCCTTGCAGTATATTCTCACGCAAGACTTAAGCTTTTGTGGTGACTATGCACACCTTGCAGTAGTCTCTTTGCACTCCTTGCAAAGGGAAGTTTCATGCTATATCTTCTGAGCTTCTGAGTCGAAACAAACTTTGTCAATGCACTCCTTGCAGATTGTATGCACACCTTGCATGAACTCAACGAAGAGAACAATTGAAACTTATCTAAACACTTCACAGTTTCATATACTCAACAATATAACTCATTCATTCATGAAAACAAAAATAACAGGGAATTGTAAATAGTAGCAACACCATGCATTGGATCAATTTTCCTTTGTTATATTCATTCAAAAGTAAATGGATAGAGCTATGATAAAACAAGATCTAAAACTCCGCAACAACTAAATCACAACAAACTCCTACTAACTTGCAGCAGCTCCATTCGGGCATCCAAAACCTCTATTTATTTCAGAGGGTTCTTAGGGTTCCCCCCGACTACTTGTCTACTCGAGAAAAAAAAACTAACTGGTACTTAATTTTTGTTACATTAAATTCTCGGAGTGAAACTCCCAGATCATTCATGATCATTCATCTTCCAAGCATTTGATCTTCTTCAGTTTCCGATCATTTAAAAAAATGTATTTGCAGGAAACACCAGCGGTTAAGATTCTAAAATGATTCAACGACATGCTAAGGCGTTGAGTTGTCTCTCCACATAGGCTTGTTGACGATGCTCCTACATCATACTCCCCTGGCCAAAAATTCATGGACTCCTGTCCATGAGCTCCTGCATTGACTTTCCATGCTTCTGGATATCAGCTTCATTTTCCCAACGGGCAACTTCTATCGGGTGTCCCTTCCACTTGACCAAATATTCAAAATAGGTCGTACTCATGGTCTTCGTTCCAATCCTTTGATCAACGATATTCTCCATCTATGGATTTTCTGCCACAGGCATTTTCTTTTTCCATTGAATCTTCTCTTGATATTCTGATCTCTCTGTGTCATATTCCCTATAAGGATACAAGTCTAATATGTTGAATATGGGTGATATGCCCACATCATCTGGAAACTCAATCTCATGGGAATTTTCATCAAACTTCCTTAAGATATTACATGGCCCTATCTTCTTCATCTTCAACTTGTTATATGTTCCTCTTGGAAACCTTTATTTCTTGAGATGTGTCAGAACTTGATCTCATACTTCAAATTGAAGCTCTTTGCGATGTTGATCAACTCTGCGCTTGTGCTCTTGGCTAGAGTTCTGCAACTTCTCTCTGATCTGGATAAAGAGCTTCTATATTTCTGCAGCAAAACATTATGCTCCAGCGCTTCTAATCTCACTCTCTTCCAAGTCTCTCAACTCATCTACTCCTCTTGGTTTCATTCCATACAGTATTTGGAATGGGTTCTTTCCAGTGCTTCTAGTTGGTGATTCATTGTATGCAAATTCTTCTTGTGGCAGAATATGATCCCACTAATTATGATGCTCAGTGACCAGACTCCTCAATAAGTTCCCCAAACTTATTTTCACCACCTCAGTCTGTCCATCTATATGAGGGTGATAAGTTGAGTTGAAGGACAAATTTGTCCCCAACTTCTTCCATAGTGTTTTCCAGAAATGACCAACGAATTTGGTATCTCTGTCTGAGACAATACTTTTGGGTAATCCATGAAGATGAACAACTTCCTTGAAAAATAAATTTGCAACATGTATTTCATCATTATTCTTCTGGCATGGGATAAAGTGTGTCATATTTGAAAATCCATCCACTACCACAAATATGGAATCACTTCATCTTTGTGTTCTTGGTAGTCCCAACACAAAATCCATGTTTATTGCATCCCAAGGCCTCGCTGGTATTGGCAATGGTTGATACAATCCAGTGTTCTGTCTTTTTCCTTTTGCATGTTGGCAGATTCTACATATGTTCAAAAACTTTATCACTTATGTCCTTATACCTGGCTAATAGTATGAACTGCTCAATTGTGCAAATGTTTTATCATGGCTGAAATGTCCAACCAATCCTCCTCTATGCTTTTCCTTCAAAAGGTTATCCCTCATTGAGAATTTTGGTATGCACAACTGATGGTCCTTGAACAACAATCCCTCTTGAATCATATACTCTTTCCACTGGCTCTTGTCTCAAACCCTAAGGTCTTAACCTGAAACTTCTGCAGAATCAAACATCTCCTGCTCAATGCATCAACAACTTTGTTAACATTTCCAGAAATATGTTTTATGACAAAAGTAAAATTCTGCATAAACACAATCCACTTTGCATGCCTCTGATTCAATTTTTCCTATCTGTTTATGAATTGTAAATCTTGGTTATTTGTATACAAGACAAATTCCTTTGGAACAAGGTAGTGCCTCCATTTATTCAAGGCTTGAATTATAGCATAAATTCTTTAGCATATGTGGGGTACTTTATCTTAGTATCATTCAGATTGTCACTGAAATATGCAACTGGTTTATTATCCTGTCTCAAGACTGCTCCAATTGCATCACATCTCACTTGAAATGTCTTCCCAAAATTTGGCAAAACCAGAATTGGTCATTCTGTTATCTTCTCCTTCAATATATTGAAGCTCCTCTCAACCTCCTCTATCCATTTAAAAGACATGTGTCTCTTATTCATTGTATCCATATTTGGTGTACAAATTCCACTGAAATTTCTGATGAAATTCCTATAGAAACTTGTTAATCCATGGAAGCTTCTCACTTCAAACATACTCCTTGGTGATGGCCATTCTTTGATTTCTTTTACCTTCTCTGGATCCATCTTCAATTCATTTGAAGAGATCACAAAACCCAAGTAAATGAGTTATGTATTCATAAAAGAGTACTTCTTCAGATTTATCAACAACTTCTCCTGTTGTAGTCTCCTCATCACTAATATCATATGTTTCAAATGCTCCTCTTTAGTCTTGCTAAAGACTAGTATATCATCCAGATATACAACCACAAACTTGCCAATTAAATCTTTCAGTATTTCATTCATCAACCTCATAAAAGTAGTTGGGGCATTTGTTAATCCAAATGGCATAACAAGCCACTCATACAATCCTTCATTTGTCTTAAAGGTTGTTTTCCACTCATCACCTTCTCTCATCCTTATCTGGTGATATCCATTTTTCAAATCTATCTTAGAAAAGAAATTTGCTCCACTTAGACAATCCATTAACTCATCCATTCTTGGCAAAGGAAATATATACCTGATGGTGATATTGTTAATGGCCCTTGAGTCTGTACACATTCTCCATCCTCCATCCTTGTTTGGACTCAACATGGTTGGTACTACGCATGGACTCAAACTTTCTCTGACCAAACCCTTGTCTAACAAATCCTAGACTTGGTTCTTTACCTCTTCATTCTATTGAGGTGTCAATTTGTATGTTGCTTTGTTTGGCAGGCTTTCTCTTGGTATCAAATCAATATGATGGTTGATACTTCTGATGGGTGGCAATGAGTTAGGCAACTCATCCACTGCTATGTCAACAAAATTATCCAACATATTTTTAACTTCTTCAAGCAAATAATCCATCGAAGTACTTGTAAGGACAACTCTGGGTTTCCTCGCAACATTAAATTGCATCTCTTGTTCCTTATTGACTTCTCTCAGGAGTTCCTTCCCACTCATGAGAAGTATGCTTGTGTTGGCTTCCTCTTTTACTTTCTTCTCCCCTATTGGAAGCAAGATGTGTGTCCTACCATTCTTCTCCAAGGTGTAAGTATTTTTTCTCCCATCATGAATGACATTTCTATCAAACTGCCATGGTCTTCCCAACAAAACATGACATACATCCATGGGAATCACATCAAACTGAATTTCATCTCTATATCCTCCTATCTTAAATTCAATGAGGCATTGTTTAGTGACCATTACCTAGTGTCCTTTCTGCAACCATGAGATTTTATATAGATTTGGATGTGCAGTTGTCTCCAGCTCCAATTTCTCCACCATCTCTGTGGATACTAAGTTGTCAGTGCTCCCACTGTCAATTATCACCTTGCATACTCTATCTTTAGTCTTGCAAGTTGTCCTGAATAGATTGTTCCTCTACACTGGCTTTTCAATTTCTGACTCTGGTTTTAAGAGAACCTTCCTCAACATCAGGGGTGTTCCATCCTCTGCACCTTCTTCTTCAACATTCATTTTATGTGCTTCTGAAATGTGAGCTTCACCTCCTTCTTCTTTTTTCTTGGGACATTCCCAAGACATATGTCTTGTCTTTCCACATGCATAAAACCTCACTTCTCCTCCTCTGCTTCTTCCTCCATCGCCTCTAATATTGCATGAAGCTCTCTCATTTCTCTTTCTACAACGTAATTGGTTAAAGGTGGCTCCACACGTCTCCTTGGTGGAATTATGTTGACTATCTCTCACACATAGAGTACACCTTCGAGCTTCTAATACCACTTGATGGTATTCGAATATCTCCTTTGTCTCCTTCCCTTGAAATCTATAGACAAAATCAGGATCCGATACCACTTGATGCAGACCCCCCCTTCTCTCCTCGGGGTTGTTAGAACTTCTGGTCAATGATCTTCGATTCTCGGAGCCGAATCGGCTCTCTGACACCTTAATGGTCTTGCTTGTAATTAACATAGGCCCTTTCATTATTTTGGTGCAGGTTCTATGGCACTCGCAACCTCCCCCTTCATGTTGTTGAACTATCAAGGTTCAAGCGCTAGCTCCTCTTCCGTTATCCCTTTCCTGTATGTGACCTTGGGCTATGTCCTCGCGTAAACACACAATTGTGGGCGCGACCAAGAGCAGTTTGGGATCAACCCACTTTTCTCCCCGCAATTCGCTACCAATCACCACACGTCCCTTTTGCAATATTGTGGTTTCGATTGTGGTCCACTCTTAAATTTTTAAAGTCCGGGCACTTTCTACCCCCGAAATCCTGCTTGACCATTGATCTCATGATATCGGTTGGAGCCTCTCGATCAATGGTTCAGATATGTCTCCTTTCCTTACTTCTCTCCAGATCATTCCTTCTTGTATCTCCGTGATCTATTGACGTCTGCCCCTTTCAAATCAATGGTCGTGATTTGCTTCGCCAATTCAGGTTTCAAAGTTTTCAACTCTCAAACCTTACTTTCTTCGCAATTCTTTCACCCAGAGCTCACGATCTATTGACGTGTTTCTCCTACATATCGGTGGTTGTTATTTCTTCAAGTATTCGGACTTCGGGTTTCTCAACTCCTGCCCACTCACGTTCCCTCGAAGTGCATATATTTTTGTTGTGTGTCCTCCTTAATCAAATGACTGAGATTCACTTTGGGTCTTCAGCCGGAGTGCATGGATTTGTGATGTGTGTCCTCCTTAATCTAAAGGCTATGATTTACTTTGGGTCTTTGCCCGGATTCCACGAATTTCTTCTATGTGTCCTTCTGAATCGGATGACTATGATTCTCTTTGGATCTTAGAGTTTCGGAAATCTCAATTCTCAACTCCTCCACACTCACTTTTTCCCGGAGCGTTTTACCCAGAGTACACAATCGGTTGACACGTGTCCTCCTATAGATCGATGACCCCCAACTCTTCGGCTATTCGGACTTTGGGAGTTTCAACACTCCACCTTTTCTTCTTCCTGAAGCTCACGATCTGTCGCCACACATCCCTCTGGATCTGACGGTCCAGATTCACTTCAGGTTTTAGGTTTCAAGAGTTTCAACTCTCAACTGAAATCTTCGAAGTAAT
Source organism: Picea glauca (assembly GCA_000966675.3). Lineage (NCBI taxonomy): Eukaryota > Viridiplantae > Streptophyta > Pinopsida > Pinales > Pinaceae > Picea > Picea glauca. The sequence continues at coordinate 243,806 of JZKD02S1672815.1, forward strand.
TTTTCCCGAAGCCTCAGATCTGTTGACACGTAACCTCTTGGCGAACAACGGTCAGGATCTACTTTGTCTCTTCGGCAACTTCTCCTTCTAGGTGCACACAGAGGCTAAAGCTCATGCACTTTTCTCAGATCTGATGATTTGGAATGATCTCACTCCCTCTTGAACGAATCTTTGTCGATGACTCGTATAATCTTCAGAACTTCGTTTCCCTTGAATATTTATCCCGCTATCTCTTGTGAGATTTCCCCTTAGAACCCTTTGACTCCTTAGACAGTTACTTTGACACTTAGTAGAGTTTCGGATCTGTGCACTCCTTGCAACAAATTCTTACGCAATACTTAGCTTCTTGCGGTCGATTGTGCACGCCTTGGAGAAGCCCGTTTTCACTCCTTGAAAATGGAAATTTTACGCTATCTCTTATGATCTTTTGAGTCGAAATAGACTCTATCACTCCTTGCAGTATATTCTCATGCAAGACTTAAGTTCTTGCGGCGACTGTGCACACCTTGCAACAATCTCTTTTCACTCCTTGCAAAGGAAAGTTTCACGCTATCTCTTTTGATATTCTGAGTCAAAATAGACTTTGTCAATGCACTCCTTGCAGACTATATACACACCTTGCATGAACTCAATGAAGATAAAAATTCAAACTTATCTAAACACTTCACAGTTTCATATACTCAACAATATAACTCATTCATTCATTAAAACAAAAATAACAAGGAATTGTAAACAATAGCAACACCATGCATTGGATCAATTTTCCTCTGTTATAGTCATTTAAAAGTAAATGGATACAACTATGATAAAAAAAGAGCTAAAACTATGCATCAACTAAATCACAACAAACTCCTACTAACTTGCAGCAGCCCCATTCGGGCATCCAAAACCTCTATTTATTTCAGAGGGTTCTTAGGGTTCCCCTCAACTACTCATCTACTCGATAAAAAAAAAATAACTACTACCTAATTTCTGTTACATTAAATTCTAGGAGTGAAACTCCCAGATTATTCATGGTCATTCAGCTTCCAAGTGTTTGATCTTCTTCAGTTTCCGATCATTTCAAAAAAAAAATTGCAGGAAACACCAGCAGTTAAGATTCTGAAATGATTCAACGGCGCGCTAAGGCATTGAGTTGTCTCTCCACGTAGGCTTGCTGACGATGCTCTTGCATCAGAGATATTCAATTTTAAGCTTCCAAAGCTCAAAATGTTGGCCATTAAAATTTTCAATCTCTATCCTCAAACTGCTTGCCATTCTTTCAAGCATAACTTTAAACATCTCTGCCTTACAACTCTTACTAGACCTAGGGTTTAGCTCAGATCCAATATTTTTCAAATCAATATTTGATACCACATGTTAGGAAAATGAAATTCCATGTTAAACCTAATAGAAGAGAAGAAGACAGACTTAAAAAAGAAAGTAAATGGAAAATCAATCACACAGTACATGGATATTTTACCCTGGAAACCCAAATGGAAAAACCAGCATTCCTTGAGCATCTTTCTCTCTTGTTGTCTTATTCATTCAAAATAAAGGGTTACATGGCTAACCTTGATCTACACTTAAGATACAATAAACATCATACTCTCTTGCTTCCAAAAGAACAACCCTACATCTAAGTCGGATTACATCTACATGACCAACAACCTCTAACAGATTGATCAACATAACATGATTAAAATATGTCTTATGTGTAGGCTTAACAGTAGGAAAAACTAAAGAATGGAGTCCAAAAATGGTTACATATCCACATATGTCATTAGCTACAAATCCTGTGAATATTGGGATTTTGTTACAGTTCACTACCTATCAAATTACCAGTCGACCTCCATTTGGTCTTCAGTCAGTTGTCATAGGACCCCCTGACTACCTCTTGTCGACTTACCTCTCAATTTGTTGTCGATCACTTCGACTTTGACTTTTTTTGGTTATCTTCGAACTTCAATTTTCATTAAAAATAATATAACAACCCAACACCATTAATTCTCTTGGTGATATTTGATATTACAATATAATTTTTATGCAAAGGGTCTTTAACTATTTTAGTCTCCCCTAAAGTACAAAGAAGAACTAACATCTTAGCATTAATGTTTGTCAATTCCACCTAAACATTGATTTCAGGTCTTTTATAGGGATCTTAGGTTTCAATATACTACCATCTCCACTTAGTAACATACCAGTGATAGTGTTTTCCATGCTCATCATGGGAGGCACTTTAAAAAAAAAACAAACTTATATCTTATGTGCTTATGTTTTTTCTATATTATTGTTGTTGAATAAGATACCTTTAGGAGAAATGAAAGGATTTGTGGTGGGAAACAATTAATCAAAACTTCAATAGGGTCATAATGCACATTACCTTGGGAACCACCTTTAGAATAAATTTAAGGGGAGCCTTGGAGGTTAGCATTGTTGTGACCATTGAATCTCTTGGTGATATCTGAGATAACAAGATAATTTTTAGGCAAGGTTTCTTCGACCATTTTAGGTTCCCCTTAATAACAAAGAGGAAACAACATCTCAACATTAATGTTTTATTTTTCCACTTGAACATTGGTCTTGTGTCATTTGTAGGGAGGTTGACTCTCAATTTGTTACCATATCCACTTAGTAACACATGAGTGGTAATGTTGGGCATGCTCATCATAGAAGGTAGTTATAAAAAAATCCTTCTCCATTCTATTTGGAGTCTCATGGTTTGTTGTGGATCCCTAAGAAGGTTCTCCTTTTCAATGTCTTGGCTACTTGATGACCACCTATTATTCTTTCAATTTTTCTACATTGGCATTGTCAAATAAGATACCTTTAGGATAAATCAAAGGATTTGTAGTGGGAACCAATAAATAAAAACTTCATTAGGGTCTGAACTAAGATTACCATGTGAACCACCTTTAAAAGAAATTTTCTAGGGAGACTTGGAGGATAGAATTTCTACGACTTTATTAGATCTCTAGATGATATATGAGATTACAAGAGAACTTTTCAGTAGATGTATTTCAACCATTTTAGGATCCCCTAAAGCACAAAGAGGAATCATTGTCTTGGAATTAATGTGTGTCATGTAATCTCCCCCATTCTATTTTTGCAATCATATTTAGACCCTGATTTACATTCTTATCTATTATGTTTCTATTTCCCTTTAACAATGGCTATATTTTCTTATCTACTTAATGTTACACATTTAATACATATGAAAATATAGATGCATATGATTTGGGTATGAATACACATAAAATGGGAGAGAATATACATCAAAATACTCATCAAACCTCCTAATACCCTACACACATGAAAACATCTCAAACCTCCTAATACCCTACACACATGAAAACCTACACTACATATCCTAACATTTCATTATGTTTTTAATGAATCCCTTTTTTAATACATCCTTTGACCTCTTACTCTCATATTGATCTGAAAAGATCTTTTAAAGACTATGGTTAAGTTTTTAAAGCATGAGTTAATTAACCATTTAGGAATTGAAGAAAGAGAAAGAATCAATGATATAACATGGAATCCATAATAAGATATGCATATCTGAAAGTAAGCACAAATAATCATCAAACCATAACAACAAAGTTGTTAACAGAGTTCGGCAATATCGCCTACGTCTCTGGGCCTTTGTCTAAGTGGGTGAGGCTTTTTTATTTATCTTCAAAGCTTCAAACATACATCATAAAAGTGTCAAATGGACTAAAAAATGGTCTAGATGTGTTCTGCTAGACCTGAATAACCCAATAGAACTGACGGCACTGAAAACGGTTGAGCAAAGCTCCCAGAAGTGGCCCACAAAGTTCCTCTCCTCAATGGCTTCTCTGCATAAAAATGGCTTGGAATGTCAAATTCCTTAGCATTTATCCTTCTCTGAACCTCCCCAAGGCTACCAATAACCTCTAGGTTATATAGGTTTGAATTTTGCAGCAACCTCCAAACTTCCTCCCAATATATGGCCTCAAAAAGGGCTCCAGATCCTCCAATAATGGACAAAATCTCCCAAAAACAAGCTTAAAATCAAATAAATTCATACATTATGGTTTTAAAACCAAAAAATGTGTATAGACAGGGCGCAAACCATTTTCTTTGGGCCCCTAGTCACATGTGAATGTTCCATGTTTCCTCGGGCTAGTCCTAGCGCGTCGCCCCCCCGGTCTTAGCTCTCCAGCCCCTGGTCGGTCAGGGCTGACCCTCGTCGATCAGATCGTATCCCCAATTATCCCGCAAACTCACAACAAAACAAAAATAATTCACGAGTTAGTTAAGAACCAACTAGTAGCCCGACCGGTCCGGTGGTGATTGTAGATACTTTGGCTTTCTCGAAGGTCGCGAGTTCGATTCCCCGGGCCCATAATTTTTTCTTGAAATAGTTGTCATTGGAAAAATCTGGGGTGCCACGTGCCACCCTATGATTGGGCCACGTGTCACCCTCGGATTGGTCCATACTAGCACATTCAGCGACACAGTCAGCATCCAGTCATCCTACCACGTCACCGTCGTACAACCCAGTCAGTTGCCATGTCATCTTTCGTACAGCCCTATCACCTGCTTAGTCACTTCACATGTCATTCGGCGTACAACCATGTGGCATGAAACATCACATCTATACTGCACAATCACCTTTCCCATTCAGCATCCGTATGGCCTAGTTGTCATCTGTACTGCCATGTGCCAGTCTGTCATTGGTCCACGTCATGTATGGACTGCCACATGTCATTCGTACAATGACATGTGTCAAATCCGTATAGTGCGAACTCAACCCGAAAACACTGAATTCGAGTGACACATGTCACCTCCTAGTGATGCCACATCATCATGATGACATCATGCTGACGTCACCTATCGTACCTGCTGACATCAGCGTTGACTTTGACCAGTTGCCTTTTTTTTGCCTATTTGGGAATTTGATCAGAACGTGATAACTTTTGCATACGGTGTTTGTTTGAGGAAACAATTATATGGTTGGAATCAGTGCAACAAGACGGATGCAATGGCGCTGGTTTCATATGATTCTGAGAAATTTTATTTTTAGGCCTTCCTGGATCCATTTGGTCCTCCAAAAGGATAGTAACCAGTCATCAAGTGCGGAATAGGCCACCCCACTTGTTCTATGTCTTTAAACTTTGTCCTGTGCATATGTCTCATCAATATCAATTGTAAAACAAACATGAAAACTGACAGCATATTGTTAGCCACTTGTACTATGTCACATCTCACTAAAGCCACTACCATCCATGTTGAAAACATTAGCAATGATAACATCATAAATATGTCTTCAAATGAAATAATATGCTTGTATTAATTGCACGACATTAGCTATATTGAAGCAAAGTATGATTGAACTTCCATTCTACAATCATCTCATGATCATGCTTAAGATCAATTGCTTGATTTGACACAATTATAGGTGTGTTTCTTGCATAAGTTGTCTTTCTTAATTGTTCCATTGTTTGAAGAGACTGATTTGCTTTTAAGTGATGAGCATGTACAACCTATTCATTGCCTTCTTTGATTAAGTGATATTGATTATGTTCCCTGAAGAATATTGCTTTGCGATCATATAAATAAGGACTGCCTAAGACTATTCCACATTCATTGAGTGGCACCACATCGCATGTTACCTCATCCACAAATTTTGATGAAATTGCAAACTTTAAAGTGCATTGCTCTGTTATGTGAATTTTGTGATTGTTGCTTATCCATTTAAGTGAGTGAGGTTTATGATGCATATGAGTGTTTAATCCCAATTGTTTAACCACTTCCTTTGAAATCAATTTAGATTGAGATCCACTATCTATCAATGTGTCGACCTTAGTATGCCTCATTATGACCCTTATGTGAAACAATTTACTTCTATAATCATATCCATCACCAATTTTACCTGTCAAACCAACCGCTGTGATTTTAGACTCATAACCCGAATATGATGCCAAGTTTGTTGGTCGTGTTGTTGTTGCATCTATTTTCCTCCCTTTCCTTTCTTTGAACCACTTCAGTCTCTTCTCGGGATGCAATTTCCAGCAATGGTCATCATATTGCCCTTATTTCTTACAATGCTTGCAAGAGAGCTTTTCTTCCTTTCATGTCACTGAATTTTCTTTCTTTCCATTCCACTTCCTTTTGTCCTCTTTTCTTGAAGACGATTCCCCTGATACACCAACTCCTGTTTTTCCCGCCTCAATGTATGTTGCTTGAACATAAACCTCATCAATATTAGTAGGTCCAAACATAAATACAGTGTTACGAATGTGTCCAGGTAAACCTCCTATATACTTCATAAGATTTTATTGGGTATGTAATGGAATGTCTAACATTAATGCCATCTTACGAAATTCATCTGTGTATTCTTCCATTGTTTGTACCTTTCTTAGTTTAAGACCTTGCCATTAAATTAAAGCCTTCTCTTTATAACCCAAAGGACAAAATTTCTTTTAAAGTGCAGAAACAAAACCTTTCCATGATGGAAATACATTACCCACTTGTTGCATGCCATTTTGCAACTTTCTTTGCCACCAGATGAGTGTTGTGCCTGCAAGTCGAAGCGATGCCAATTTGATTTGAGTGGCCTTATCCTTGATTTGTTGCGCACTGCAATAAACTTCCATCTATCTGACCCAGTTATCAAGCCTCTCTGCATTGACTTCACCATCATACATGGGTAATTCAAACTTCACGTCAAACTTAAGTAAAGGCATATCATGTTTATGTTTATGGGAATGTTTTCTTGCGGTGGATTTCGAACTTGTACTTGAAGAAGAAGAAGTTGATGGAGAAGAAGGAGGTTAAGGAGGATCCTCTCCTTCTTCACTTTTGGTCTTTGAATATTCACCTAGGATCGGTCTCTTCCGCTCCAAGTAATCATCATATAAAACCTTTAACATCTCCGACATGGAAAATAAGGTGTTTCGAAACTCTATCTCGTCATGAGAAAGTCCCTCTTCCGATGCCATCTTCTCACTTTGAGAAGTTATCTTTCTTGATCCAATATCAATATTCTCTTCAAAAATATCACCTTCACCACAATTCATATTTTCCCTAGTAATCATGCAAACTAAAAAACCAACCGTCAACCTACTTTGATACCCCTTGATCCAAAAATATCTTTTAAAGACTATGGTTAAGTTTTTAAAGAATGAGTTCATTAACCATTTAGGAATTGAATAAAGAGGAAGAATAAATGATATAACATGGCAGCCATAATAATATATGCATATCTGAAAGTAAGCACAAAGAATCAACAAACCATAACAACAAAGTTGTTAACGGAGTTCGGCAATATTGTCTACGTCTCTGGGCCTTTGTCTCAGCGGGTGAGGCTTTATTATTTCTCTTCAAAGCTTCAAAAGTACATAAAAAAGGTGTCAAATGGATTAAAAAATGGTCTGGATGTGTTCTTCTAGACCTCAATATCCCAACACAACTGACGGCACTGAAAACGGTTGAGCAAAGCTCCCGGAATTGGTCCGCAAAGTTCCTCTCCTCAATGGCTTCCCTATATAAAAATGGCTTGGACTGTCAAATTACTTAGAATTTATCCTTCTTTGAACCTCCCCAAGGATTCCAAGAACCTCTAGTTTATATAGGTTTGAATTTGGCAACAACCTCCCAACTTCCTCCCAAGATCCGACCTCAAAAAGGGTTCAAGATCCTCCAATAATGGACAAAATCTCCCAAAAACGGGCTTAAAATCAAATAAATTCATACATTATGGTTTTAAAACCCAAAAATGTGCATAGACAGGGTGCAACCCCTTTTCTCCAGGCCCCTGGTCACATGTGAATGGTCCATGTGTCCTCGGTCTAGTCCTAGCAAGTTGGCCCCTAGTCTCCAGCCCCTGGTCGGTCGGGGTCGGCCCCCGCTGACCAAGGCTTATCTCCAATTCTCCTGCAAACTCACAACAACAAAAAAATCTATCGTGAGTTGGTTAAGAACCAATTAGTATACCAACCAGTCCAGTGGTGGTTGTGGAGACTTTGTCTTGCTTGGAGGTTACGGGTTCGATTCCCCTGGCCCATAAAAAAAATTTGAACTAGTTGTCATTGGCAAAATCTGAGGTGCCACGTGGCACCCTCTAATTGGGCCACATGTCATCCTCAGATTGGTCCATACCAACACAGTCAGTGACATAGTCAACATCCAGTCAGCCTGCCACATCACTGTCGTAGAGCCCAGTCAGCTGCCACGTCATCTTTTGTACAACCTTGTCACCTACCTCGTCACTTTCCACGTCATTCGTCGTACAACCATATGTCATGAAATGTCACGTTCATACTACACAGTCACCCTGCCCAATCATCATCTGTACGGCCTATTTTTCATCTGTATTGCCACATTTCAGCCTGTCATTGGGCCACATCATGTACGGACTTCCATGTGTCATCCGTACAGTGACACATGTCAAATTTGTACAGTGCCAACGCAGCCCGAAAATGTCGAATCTGAGTGACACGTGTCACCTCTTGGTGACGCCATGTCAACATGATGAAATCATCATGCTAACATCATGTTTACGTCACCTATCGTACCTGCTGATGTCAGTGTTGACTTTGACCAGTTGACTTGTTTTTGCTTGTTTGGGAATTTGATCAGAACGTGATAACTTTCGCATACGGTGTCTGTTTGAGGAAAAACATATATGTCCGGAATCAGTGCGATGAGATAGACGCAATGGCGATGGTTTCGTTCGATTCCAAGAACCTTTATTTTTAGGCCTTCCTGGATTCATTTTGGATCACATATTCACTTTTACTTTAAGTTGTATTCATCTACAATATGTAGTGTCTTGGGGTATGTCCTTATTTATTCCATGTATGGGATGGGCCAAGTATCATCTCATGATTCTAACTAGTTAGCGATTCAATCTCTAGACTCAATAAAACATATCATCCACAACTTCATATATAAAGTACCTTACGACCCCTCTGTCTCCTAAGTCCTAATATGGGGATTTTCTCTCCACCCCATCCTCTTCCAAACCTACAAAAATTGATATGGGCATGTGTACAAAGTTGAGTCCTCTTTCTTAGGCCACTCAGGTTCTAGGTAATGTGCTCTTATTACTAAAGAAATGGAATGTGTGTGTGTTATTTATAATTAGGATTGGGGATACTCACCTAATATGGAAGCATGGGACATTAGGTAATATGTACATGTAATGTAACTAAAAATGTGTGTGTTTTACCCAAACATAAAAAAACAAAAGGATCACGACTCACAACCTAGCATCATTCCAACAAACAATAAACAATAGAGAAAAAATGGAGAGGTATTTTTGTAAACTCCCTTGGGGTAGATGATAAACTCAATCACCCAGTTAGCAAGAACAACCATCCCATTAGTAAACAACACACAACAATATCATGTTTAGAAGGAAAAGGACAATTAATATTTTTTATGGGAAATTTTTTACATATGCGATTTATTATTATTATTATTATTCTAATAGGACAATATGTTTTAAATAAGGATTGTTCTCTAGAGGAAAACACAAGTTTGATTCCCAAGTTCTTTCTATTTAATACAAAAGGTGAATCCATATAATGTGGTTCAACTAGTTATCATTTACAATGCACTAGTTTTCGAAGAGGCGGGTTTGTAGCTTCAAAGAATAAATATATGTTGGGTTGAAAGAGAGTTAAAGGTCCACATGGATGGTGTGTTATACACTAATACCAAGACAACCCTTACTTTCATGGAGGATCATGGTCTACATACTGGCACATTCTTAAATCTTGAGCAAACGAAGAGGGAGAAGGATGAAGGTTTTCAATGCAAGGGCAATCGATCTGACTAACAATTTGAAGAATGATTTTATAAGGATAATGAAAATGCATGCCATCGTGAAAAATACAAGGTTGTGGTTATTTATGGAATTCTCCATTTTTTGGACATGAAGGGTTTGTAATAACAGAAGAAAACTTAGGTTTCATCAATGATGGTGGCCTCCCTCCTAGGCTTGGCACCCATGGATTTATTCTAAATTTGTTGGTTAATATTTGGGTTCTTTACTCCCTACATTTTGGTTCTAGTCCTAGTTTTATTTCTTTTAAATATTGTTTACATCAAGGGGAATTTGGGAGTTTGAAAGAAATTTGTTTTGAAAGATGGGTGATTATAGTGAGGGTTAACATTTTCTAATCTAAGGTTCCTAGCTTTCCCCTTGTCCCTTTTCCTAATCAACTCTCGCATTCCTGGTCTTTTGTCACCTCTATTTTTCAGATACCCCTATCACTTGCAAACCAGGTTGTCTACGGCCTTTTCCCTCATGCATATTTGGAATTAGTTAGTATCATCTTATTTTTTGTGAGATTGTTTCTTCTAGCTTATATACTTGCACCCTTTAATGCTTGGGAGTTGGCAAAGTCTTTGGTTTACATAAAAATTCTTAAAGTCGAGTTGAAGTTTCCCATGTTTACTTTCAGAATGAAAAGGTTAGTCTACATTTCTACCCTTGTTCATTATCTCCAAGCCTCGTGTACCCATAATCCTCCCCCTAATAGTCATCCCTCTATATATCTTGTCAAGGGTGAGCCCCCTCCAATTAGGATTGATGGTAAAGGATATAACATTGAATCTAGCATATGTGGGCCCAACAAAGGTACTTAATCCTCTATTAAGTTGTCCCCTTCCAAGAAATCACCCCATCATATAACCAAATCCCAAATGGAAGCCATGAGAGTGGTTGCTTATTTCCACTGCATATTTTCTACGGAAACCAAAGTTGAGGTGTCCAACATGGAGCAAGCTATCAAGAAAAAGAGATGAAAACTTTCCAAGGAACAACTTGAGGTGGCTTTTAAAGAGCGGGTCCCAAACATTGGTTATTCTAGAAAACGGGACATCAAGATTTTCAAACTCATTGAGCTCTATTGGTTAAATAAGGGCTTCATCACTCAAGACAAAAAGTTTGATGCCATGTGAAAATTATTTTTTTAAATTGAGATCACAGTTACCAACTACTCAAAGGCTCATACCAATTTCATGGATGAAGCGGACCAAGTCCCAGTTTCTGAAGGTACTCTTTCAAATATTATTTTGCCAGATTATGAAACTAAGGCTCATATGGACAAGTATCATTCAAAAAATTAGGGGCATGGTCCATAGGGTTAAAAAAATATGTTTATCTTTGTTATACACAAGGAGGGGCAACAAAAACCTCCTCAAATATGTGGTATCCATTCTCTTTTTTGTTATTTATAGGATAGTGCAGTCCAAGTATAGGCTCGTAGATACTATGAAAAACTATCAACAATTTTGTGAAGAAAAAACATAGGTCTTTTTTACTTGTGGTCCCGATTTCCCAAGTGATAGGCCACATAGAGTGTTGTATGTACTTTATTATGTGATACATTAATACTAATATTGGCTAGAATGCACACACACACACACACACACACACACACACACACACACACACGGCTCATGGTATTGTGTGCATATATTCCAATCCTCACCTTCTCTCTCATAAAAAAATAGTAGTGGCATTTAGAGGGCCTTAGAAGATTTGGGACGTGGATATCAAGGGTCTTGAGTTGGAAATTGTGTCGTCCAATTTCCAAATTCTCATGCCTCTCATACACATAAGATAAGTGAATATAAGTCTATTATGAGATGTAATTTAATGACAATGACACTTAGTATCTTTTTCTATAATTGTGTTTCATTGTATTGACTAAATTTTAACGACATATGCATGAAAGAGAAAGCAAGAGGATTAAAACAATTTATAACTACATATGCACATAAAGTAATCGATAGATTCAAATGTATTCATTTGTATAAGGTGGTTTTAATTGTAGTAGCAATAGGTGGAGTAGTTAATATAACAAATAACAAGGATCAAAGTTTCTAATTCCAAAAAATGATAAGGCCTCCAATAACAGAAGGAAAAGAAAAAACTCACAACCAAATTTTGGCATAGTAGTCAAGACTTAATAATTTATACTTCAAAATAAGCTCTCCAATTTAAATAAATTAATTACATCTCCAAATCAAATGGATCTTCATCTTCATCCAAATCAATATTTGACTCATCAATGCAAGAATCATTGAAAGGATTCACCATATCAACATCATCATCAATACCATCAATAATAATGTAACATCTTCATTAACATGAACCATAGGATGTGAGTCAATGTCTAGATGGTCAATTTATTCAATTAACACATCTACCTGCTCCCCTGCATATTCTTGGCGTTCTTCTTCATCATATTCTTTTGGAACATAATTTCAATCCTTCATCTTGGGTCATATCTAACAACAAATGAGCAACATGTTCTACCTAGCATTTGTGAAGAAAATACCTACTCACATTGACTTGAAAGGACATCGCACTATATACCCAACACTAATAACATTGTATTAATCATGATAAATCCATTACCATTCTCAATAATAGTTATATCAATATCAGGTTCATTCATCTATAATCCATACCAACCAACCTTGAATACAACTATTTTGAAGGATTTCAAGTCTATCTCATGTATATCTTCCAAAAATCCACAGTATCTATTTCCAAATACTACCAAATGCCTGCACTGCTCCATGAAACATTAGTAACCTAAAAAACTACAATTATCCCATGGTCAGAGATTTTGTTTTGGCCATACAACTATTTGATGCGATTTTTTTAGCCATTGCACCACATAGTCATGTGGTGTTTGACGTGCATGCTCTACAAGTTAAAAATGTGTTGTCAATTAATAAAAATATGTACATTGAATTAATAGTCTAAGGGAAAAACACACGGCACATACATTGGAAAAACAATTAAAAATTAATGGGTAATGCTTACCTGTCTATCATTTGCACCATACATTAATTCAATCTCCCTCTGCTTAACACTAGTATATTGATCTAGATGAGCTCTTCTAATCAATTTTTCCACCCCATTCCATGGTAACCTATCATTAAATTATTTACATTAGTCTATCCATACATTCCTCATGTTAAGGTTATTTGAAACGTATAAATGCATTACATCCCACTCTCAGCTATTGATATGAAAAAATAAGAGTTGATTTAGGTATCAATAAATCTTAATAATATATATACAAAAAGAGAAATAGGTACAATAATAAAAACTAATATAAAACATTTTTTATTTTGTATTGTCTCGTCGTTGACTTTCCTCCATCTACCTTTCCCCAACAAAACCTTCCCTTGAAATTTATTGGTGTATTTGACATCCCAAATGCAAGGCACATTGATAAGCATTGCTACATTAGGTAGATACTCATTGATATAAACCAAGGATTGATATATGTGTTGTTCTTGAGATTACACTTAAGGCTTAAAAGAGTAATGTCAAGGCATCATACATATAAAAGTTGATTTTGAAAGGTGTTTTTCCTTCCGTTAGTTATAAAAGATTTAATTCCTCAAATGAAAATAATGACAGAATAGGACAAAGGTCGTAATTTGTCATTTGAGTCGATTTGTGAAATCAGATGGTGTGAGGGAAAACTTACAAAACTGCTAAACGAAATAAGGCATCAAATGCAAGATGAATTTTTCCTTATTCACAGTAGAAGAAAATAAAGCATGCACTCTTGAAAGGATATAAGATTCGACTATCCAAGTAGCTCACATGTCTTGTATTTACTTACAACAAATACAGAGAAAAAATTGTTTTATTAACGAACAACCGATTTGATGTGATTAGAGTAGCCACAGTACTAAATTGTAAACACTTGCTTATCAAAGAGACATAAAAGAAACTAGAAATATGGAATACGAGAGGAAAATATAACTCAAATTGCACAAAAATTGGAATCTATGTCTGCACTTGTATTAATTCTCACACAAGGATATTTTATCTCTATTACATTTGACAATAAGAAGCCCGTTTTAAGTCTTAGAACTATGTATTTATACAAAAATGATCATCAACCTCAGGCGGTTGGAATTCTTACAATTTAATATTACAAATAAAAATTGGAACGTTTCATCTAAAGATTTCTATCTCTTTGCCTACTGGCAGAGACATTTCTTCTTCTCGGACTCCAGCTCAAAAAATAGTTGGTCTCTGATCATGACTTGTGTATTATTTGTTCCCAAACATGCCAACTCTCCCTTGCTCGACACACTAAACGCACCTGCCCACAAATTTCACCACCAGCCTGGAAGGATCTATTGTATCGTTTGATTCAAGAGTATATAACCTCTTTTCTATATGAGGTAGCCTATCTTCCATCCTCCCAGCTTCTAGAGACAGAGATTGTAGTTGTAAGCTAGGATTGACTATCCATTTGTTTATCTGAGTAAGGTAAACTTGCTTCAATTGTAAACTTTCAGCTCTGGATTCTTCCATACTTGTCTTGAAATCAAATTTATTTTTAGCTATATCAATTTGTCCCAAGGCTTCGGGGATATTATTTCTTCCAATGCATAGTGAATCCTTTTCAAGAGCGTAGAATGCTTCTTCAAAAGCTTGCTTCAACTCCCTGGCCAGTCTTTTGCTCTCAACCATATTGGCCTCCCAGGTCTTAAGTATTATGTCTCCTCAGGTTTTCTCTGAGAGGGAAAATCTGGTGACCCTGGAAACTTCCTCTTTTGTTGCTGCTAGGATAGCCTCCTGGAATGTGACTCTAGTTGCAGTGGCCTCCTTCTCTTTTATGCAAATATTGTTTAAAGAGTGTTATGTTGATCGATAATAATTTTGAATGTCTTCAATTTTAGTCAACGAGATTTGTTGGGCCGATCCCAATTTCTCATGTACCTCTAAAGCTTGGGCTCGGAAAGATGATATATCTACTTCTACATTTTTGGTCAAGCTTATTTTTGCCTGCAGCTGTTTGACCAATTCTCCCTATCGGACGACCAATTCTCTACTCACATGTGAACTTTTATGCGTCTCGTCAAGGTTGATCTTGAGCTATTGAATTTCCTGCCTATAATGGGCTCTAATCTGCTCGAATCCTTTATTCATTTCTCTTATGACCCCTTGTTCTACACTATTTACTTGGTCTCGCAACTAGTTCACCAGTAGATCCTTCTGCTTCAACTTTCCCTTTAGGTTTCCAAATGAAAACTGGTTTGTTATGGTAAAGGCTTCCAATGAATCTTCCATGTTCATAGAGAAATATGTTTCTTCTTGGGCCTGTCCATCATACATTACTCTATGTATCTTGATAGGCACACCCTCCCTCTGATGTACTTCTCTTTTTACTACAACTTTTCTCTTCTTGTTGAAGAATATGTTGGAAGAGGGAATCTCCTCTACCGAAATAGGCATAAGATCTTCTATGAATACCACTTCAGCACTAGGATTACCTCTACTGGACTGCAAAGGTGTGATATATTGGATAGGTTTTCCTATCTTGGTGGATGGTTGTTTCTCGGTTGCATCAGAAGCTGATTTACTTAGTGTGACTGGTGGTTTCTCTTCTCCCCTTCTTATCAAGGCTTCGACCTGAGCTTTAGCTTGATCACTTGGTGGATTTGCCAACATGGTGTCCTCCTTCTGAGTCAAAAAATCAATTTTCTCTAGATGTTCTTGAGCATCCTGTCTACTGGAGCTCCCTGTTTCTACACTCTGGGTCTCAATTCTCTGTGCAGTCGGAGGCGTTGGGGTTTCTCCCTGCAATGCTCTAGGAAGGTTATTTCTTCGATGCTTCTGGAAATTATAAAACTCGACCAATTGGTCTGGAGCCATATTTTTCACTTGAATCAAGACTTCCCAATAGGACCTTGATCCTCGGACTATTTCATCCAGAGGATAATCTTCATGTTCATACCTTTTCAAATTGTAGAGGGCCATGTGGTTACCTACGATCCTTTGTGGATCGTGCTTCTTGAATTAGATATTGACCAGCTTGATTTCTTCTAGGGTCAGGGACTCTACTTTCGAATGGCCAAAATCCAATAGAGAAAACATACCAATCTGCATGGGAAAGGCAGGCCATACCATTTTTTGTACTGCTTTTAGTTCCTTACAAATTCCCCCATGCACAGTTTGATGTGCTACTTCATGGCACACCAATCGATCTGGTAGAAATTTAGGCAGAGCATGCGGAGGAACTGAACAACCAAAAACCCTAATATAGGAGAAATGCTCTTCCATGTACCAGTCTTCTATATTCCCTAGATTAGCCACTTTTTTGTCAGAAATCCTGGGAGGTGGGCAACAATATATAGTGGTATGCATAGGCACCACCACCCAGTTGCAGATTTCGTAGAAGAAATCTCTCGTTTTCTCCTCCCAAAGCTTCGAATGATAAATATGTATCGGCTCAACACTGGTTGGAGTCCAATTCTAGCCCATCAAAGGGAAAGGTGTCATAAAATAGACGACGTCCATGATCTAAGTCGACATGAAAAATGAAGCAGGTTGCCCCTTGGCTTTTAGTGACTGATATTCTATAATTTCCCTAACCAAATTGTCAGACAATATTTTGGCCGAATCAAAAGAATATTCGTCTGCTACTGTATGCATAATAGGCACCCATGGAAACAATAAATGGGCAGTGTTTTCCCTCTCATAAAATATACACATCATCATGGCCACATCCATCATGTGAGGCTCTAGTGAGGAAATTGCATATACGCCATGGGAGTCATCTCTGAACATCTCAGGGCGAGAGCACCAATCCTTAATTAAGTCAGGCAGGTTCTTTTAGTATTGGGTGCATTCCTTCCCATCGAAGTCCATTAGGAAATTGGCATTATAAATGAAGTTGGGCGCTGGAGATAATTTGTACATTACCTGTAAATGTTCTGGTTGGGAAGACCCATCTGCAAAATTTTTTGAATTGTAGATGGTCATGGTCGGGATATCAACGTTTTCCAATGCCAAACCGATCATATCATTTTAAGGAAGGATTCTAGGCCTCATTTCTATCTTATGTAGCTCTGATTGGGCAACGGTTTTGCACTTGGTAACCAGGGTCTCAGTCTCCTCGTCGCTTGAATCATCTGGGCAGTTGACCAATTCATGTTGTAGAATATTGAATACCTGCATCCAGGTTCTAATGGAGTCTATGATTATGGGTGAAGTTTTGGAAAGGACATTTGTGTTCTGACTTGAACTTTCACCAGAGGCTTTAGCTGCTTTTCGTGGAGCCTGTAAGTTTCAAACCTGCAAAGTAAAGCAATGCATATATATACTTAAGCAATACAGAGATTAATCAATGGCTCATACACAGAATACACAGAGATCTTTACCGGAAACCCTCAACCGGGAAAACCTTTCTTTTTCATTATTTCAAAT